>JANHGL010012930.1:0-35856 GCA_024611195.1 Ceyx melanurus | reverse complement strand
GCGGGTGGCGAGTCGGCGTGAGGGGCCGGATCTGCACCGCCAGCGCTCGCCCTCTCCCTCTCCCTCTCCCTCTCCCTCTCCCTCTCCCTCTCCCTCTCCATGCACACAGGCCTTTCTTTGTCAGCCTCCTGGATGTTCCTCTGCCTTTCAAAGATGAAACAATTAACAAGAATTAGTTAATAAGGACCCACATAAGCAAGCCTCACTAAGAGTAAAAAGATCATGAATCCAGTGAGTGTCTCACTGAACGTGGGTGTAGAGAGCAGTATTTATACAGCCAGCAGCAGATATGTTTTGTAAAGCAGAAGAGTCTGATAGTGAATATTTACTTTGTTTCTGATTATTTTATCCAACTGCTTTCAACTCTACCTACACAGCAGTGGCACCATTCTCAGCATGCAATTATTTGTAGGCTTCCTTCCTCCTGGCCTAGTGAGGTGACCAGACCAGCATGCAGCTCTGGCTCCTACAATGCTTGCTCTTTGAATAGTATTTGTTACTTAGCCAGGGACCATTAAAGGGGTTCTGCAAAACAGTGGTGCTAAAAAACCCCCAAAAACACAGCCCATCGCCCCACCCCTGAAGCCCTCACCCTGTACAAAGCCATTGAAATCCTGACCTCAATAAATAATACTTTTGGGGCACTGGCTTCAGCAGTGATGGGATTTCACTCTTTGTTCTTTCATTATTATTAACGAAAGAAGTGAATTAAAAATACCAGACTTGGAGATATTCTCTCCAGCAGAAAATACAATGCTTAAATTACTCATTTTTTAACCAGACAACCTCTCAACTTGCTAAAGATACCAGTTCCCCTCTGTTCTAGAAGCAATGTTAATCACACATTCATCACTGCAAATTGACAGCATAAATGCTGACTTGTGCAAACAGTGTTAAGAGAAAATGGTGTTCTTGCTGCAGAAGTGAATTACACAGCCTTTCAAGCTTTCTACACTTCCCAGTTTTATGTAAACTCTAATTTCTAAGCCTTTGTTCTGCCTTTAAAGGTCACACAGTTGAAAGCTATGAAGCATAGCATGTGTTCCCACTGATATTAAAATACTGTTTACTAAATCATGCATATAAATGTAAAGAAGAAACTGTTTGCAACCTACTGCGTTAATAAGAGATGATTTATCAGACAACACGGTTCCAAGTATCAACATGTGGATGTAAAAATTTGATTTTAATCACACGATGTGATTTTTTTGTTGCCGTTTGAAGTCAAGTCTCCACACTGCCATGCAATCACACTAACTTCTGATGACACTGTAGCTGACTGATTAAACTCTTTATCCTGCCAATGCTTAACTTCAGGAATACAAGCGGTCTCTTTTAGATTTCAGCACATAATTGCACGTTTACAAGATCAGGACTTCATCTGCATATTCAAAATGCAAAACTGCATCTTCCTTTTGTCTGTGGACGGCCAACTATAGCTCTCCAAATGCTAAACAACCACTGTAGAGTTGGACAGTATTTTTAGCATCTCTATGGTGAGCTTCTATCTTTAGCTGCTGTGTTCACAAACAATCCCACAGGACACTGCATAGCTAACATAGCTTGGGCTCTTCACCACAGACAAGTTTTTTTTCCCAGAACACGGTGAAAGCAGACAGGTCAGTTCAGGACCTGCCAAAGTTTCCTGAGATGCATTGCCTTGAGCACAGCAGAACTGTGGTGAAGGACTAAGACATTAAAACATAAAGAGTATTCTGCTCTGGAGTGGTGATGGAGGTTCCTGTGACTTCCTCCTGGGAAAATACAGCTCCACGCTCTGAGTTTGCACTGTGCAGATAAATCAAGGAGGACAGTGAAGGATTTCTGCATGTTGTTTCCTAGCAGGATGTGCCCATGGGTTCATGGCAAATTTCTGGTCAAAGCTTAACCCTGCAAGAGAAGTTAATAATTGAACTTGCCAAATCATCACAATTTCTAAATCCAACTGCGTCTTGTTTTCACAAAGAGGCATATTAAACCAGTGAGCCATTTTATTAGACTCATGCTCATGTAACAAAAACATGTGTTAGCTCTTGAGTGCCAAGTATCATCCTGGAGGGTTACCAATGCCTGTTACAGATTTTGTAGCCAGACTGCAGTTATCTGTCATAACAGAGGAGGCAGTTTTGAATACACAGAGTTGAGCATGCTGCTCGGTTCGGGAAGGTTTTACATGGTCCTGCTCTCTTTGTAAAACTCGAGGAAGGAGAGGTACTGCAGGGAGAAGAAAAGAGCTTGAAACTTGTTGCTGACTGTAGTGGGACTATCTCTCAGAAGCCTCCTGCACGGCTGGGGCATGGCCCTAAACTTGCTCCTTCATTCCCTAGAGTGAAAATGTGACCAGCAGCACCAGTTTCACACACAGCTGTAGCAGCTGGGTCAAGTCTTTAAGTGCATAGGAAATGTTTTTAGAGTAATCTGTGAGAGGCGTTTCAAAACTACAGGTTTACCACAAAGAGAGAAAAAAAACTCATCATGGGAATGGCAGCATTAATCAGATGATTGACCTTTGAAGGAATTTGAAATGATTTCCACACCGAGCTGGGGCTGGTTATGGAGAAAATAGCCTCCAAGACCTTGTTTTACAGAGGGAGTGCTGATGGAATCCCACATATCCTGCTAATAGTGAAGGGAATTATGTAAAGGAACTATTTCTCTCATAAAGTGCCTTAGTTGAGGTTTGCATATGAGCTTAAACACTTGGCTCCAATTTAAGGGGACAAGATGACCTGAAAACCCCTGGAAAACCTTTGAACTTGTGTTTCGCAAATGGGCTCCTCATTTCCCCATTTACAGTTCTCTTCTCTCCTATACCTAAACACCATCAAACACTCTGTTACTGAAATTCTTTAAACGATAATGGGGCTTTCCAAACAATCTGTGCTCATTAGCTTCCTCTACCCCACCACAGGTATGACTGTATGTCTGGGAGGAGTGAGAACTGGAGGAACAGAATCAGGGCTAGGAGGGTGTCCCTTGGCTCTGTGGCAGCATCAGAGCAAGGCTGAGATGCACAGAGGCAGTGGCTGGGCAGCAGCACACACTGTGCACTCCATCTACAGCACACATCTGTGGGTTTGTGGGTTTTTTTTTTTGGTCAGAATTATTTTTTCCTTTTAAGCACAGCAACTGTTCAATCAAGAATACCACAGTTATTCATTCAAAGTGTTCACATTACAGACCATGAGCATCAGGTTAAAGAAAAAACCCTCAGGTAGTTTGTTTTTTTCTGAGCCCTTTCTTACAGGACTCAATTTTTACAGGACTAGAGGCTTCCCTCCACCCAGGAGGAAGTTGACATCCTGGAGTATGGTCCTCATCCTACCAAGGGCTCCTCAACTGAAAAGCATGGGTGGCAAAACTTGGCCTTTACTGATGAACAATATTACAGGAAAACTCACTGTGTACTTTCAAACATCACCAGTAAATTACCCGTCCATTTTCTAATACAGACACCGTGTCTGGAGTTGAGCAAACACATTCTTGAAAGGTCAGAACACTTAAACTGTATGTACCTAGTTGAGAAGAAAAAAAACCCTGTTGTTGCCTTTTAGTTATGACATTTCAGTTTACCCACAAGAATTACACTACTTCCCTTAAAGTTTTCAAGCCCAAGAAAGAGCTTTTCTCCCACTGTTGGTAAACAAAGGTAAAACTCTTTTTCTCTTATCACAGCTGTCACCAAATCCAGTAACTTCAGACTACAGCCATTCCTCCCCAAAGGGCTTGAGCCACCAGCAGAGGTGGAGATGTCCTGTCAGCCTTGAGGAGAAGGAGCTGGAGGAACCTGACTAGTTGGGATAGTGGCCAACAGCAAGTTGCTGCCCAGGTGAGCCACGCACAGCCATTCCCACCAAACTTTGCATGAAGTGTGAAATCTCCCAAAATACTGAGCTGTATGCTGGGTAGCTCTTCATTTTTTTTCTGAAAGAATGGGAGGAACTTCCTCTTTCAGTTACAGTTAAGGGTCTAGTGAGGATATAACTGCTGTAACGTTCAGGAAACAACTGTCATGTCCGGATGGCACTATGGAGAGTTACTGGGGAGCTGCCAGGACCTTGCAGACTGGGAACAAAAGTTTGGATCTGCTGGAAGTGTTCTGATCTGTCACTAAACATGGTGTCTGTCTTCAAGTTTCAGGGTGTTAATGGAATTGATGGAGTACCAGCTTAACCCTAGACCAAAAAGGTGAGGTTAATTTCATTTTAACAGCGCTGCCTGAGATCACTGATCTCTTTACACAATATTCCTTCCCCAGGACTCAGACATCCCAAAGCTTCTCTGGGTGTGTGAACACTTTGTCAATGGGACCTCAGCAGGATATTGCATGTGCTGTGCCCAGGTAGTCTCAGGAATCTCAAGCTGAATTGCATCCCTGAAAGTCCCCTTGGCTTATCCAGAGCTGGTCAGGGCTGTCTTTGCCATGGTAAGATGACTGTCCTTTGAAAGAAATGACAGCCCCTCAGGTGGGAGGTGCTGAACTCAAACTAAGCACCTTCTTGACTGCAAGTGAAATGGAGATTGAAACAGGTTAGCCCCTAAGAAGTGGTTGAGGGTAACTATTTTATTTCATGTTGGCACAGAAGCTGTCAGGTACTGCTCTGTAGAAGAGAATGCAACTCCTTCAAGTGGACTAACTTGAGCACTTCCACGTGCTGACCATGGCTGCATCCCCTCACCTCCATCCTTACTACTATGCACAGCTCCTGCCAGCTTAGCTCTGGTGCTTCACAGCATGGATCACAAGCACATAATGCATTTCACAAGCCTCCAATTCCCAAGTTCCTAACAGAGCACCACCTTCTCTGAACCAGATCTGCAGTAGACTCCCTGCCACCACCAGCACCCCTGGTAGCACACAGTGGTGCAGCACATACCCAGCCCAGTGCAGCTCATCCCACCTCTGTGGGTGCTTTGGAGCCAGAGCTCTGGCTCTTCAAAACTTTTTTCCTACTGAAGGTGCTTGTGGGGATTGCCAAGAAGCTGCACCTAGTTTCCTGTGCTTCAGTCACTAGATTTGCATGGCAGGAAACATCAACCTTACCCAGCACAGCAATTCCTCCCCCTCCCTCCATGCCCCGGCTGAGCAGCACAGCAAGACCTGACCTTGCACTTTTCAGTGCAGCCCTTCTTACACAAACATTTGAGTCAGATCAGGAGCCAAAAACAAATAAAAAGCCAAACACATCGCCTTTTTTTTTTTTTTTTTTAAATAGAAAAGGCTGACACCCTGCTTCATACCTATTTGTACTCAAATCTCAAATAAAACCGTGCATTTTTAACTGCATTAATTTTGTAAGATCAACAAAAATGAAAAAACTCAACCTTTTTTTTATCCCTTCTGGTACCAGCATAAAGACTGTTAAAGAACTGATATTCCTGGAGCTCTGTACAGATGTTAGAGGTGCTGATGCACAAAAAAAAGGTGTACTGTAATTAAGCACATGAGTTAGGAGGCTTCACCTGTTATATTTCTCCTTGTTTTTACAGTCATGTATAATGTTGGTTTTAATTTTGCTTCCATTAAAAAATCCAAGTCAGAAAACCAACAAAGACCTAGTCCTTCACCTTGCTCCTTTACACAATCACTTGGACAATGGATGTAAAACAGCACTTTTCTAACCTGGCAGCTATTTTATATTCACTTTACCCAGGTGTAAATGACAGCATAAGGAGTAAGACAGTGGAATCAGACACAGCATGTATTTCTTTAATGAGAGGAGAAGAGGGGTCATTTTAAACAACTTAAGTTGGAACATAATTTTCATCTTTTGTTTCCCCATTAAATATATATGAACATGAAAGATAAATGTCAAGGGTATCCTTAAAGGAGAAATGCACCACAATTTACCAGTTCTCCAATAAAAATTAAATAAGATGAAAAGAAAAGAAGAAAATGGAAAGGAATGGAAAGGAAAGAGGAAAAAGGAAAAAGACCTTCTTATTCCCAGATTAGTCCTTTCTTTTTACACCAGTTGCCTTACCTTTCTGTAGTTCCTATTTACTGACAAGAAAGCGTGCCTATCATTGGAGATTCTAATTGACCACCCAGTATCTTCCAGATCATACCATTTGTACTGCTGATCAATTGTGAAACATCAAGTCCATACTGTATTTGATCAATGATCAATTAAGAATTAACTCACAATACCAAGTCCAATTTGCAGTACTTTGTGTTTAGTACACAACAACACACCCAAAATAATGCACAGAAGAAGCAGGGTGACACTGGGGTGTTTCTCCTCCAGCAGCAGGCTGGTGTTTCTGAATTTGTGCACCACAGATCTGTTCTGTAACAAGACAGACACCCAACCAGAAGTGTCAATACGAGTCACTCCCTGAAAATAAACTTTGCTAATTCACAATACAGTATTTCTAATGCAGGACCTGAAACTAAACTGTGAGGAAGGAGCTGATCCAGCTGCCCTTGGGCAAGTGGCACCCACTGCAAAGCACGAGGGCCAGTTCAGCAACACAGGTAAAAAAATGGGATTCCCTGCAAGAAAGGCAGCAGAAGCCAACCAGCCACTGTCACCACCTTTGTTCACCCAGGGGTTATGCAAGACATGGGTTTGCAGTCGATGAGGTCCTCCTGCTCCCAGGGCAGCACAGGTTCTGCCAGGACAGGGCTCTGCTGGGAAGGTGCCTCTGGCAGCTCTTGCACAACTCTGAGAACCACCAGCTCGTCACAAGTGCCCATGTAATGATGCCAACAGGGAGCTGCAAGGAGATTCCTGGATAGCTCACGCTGCCATGGTCTGCATCTCTCACTGTCACACACCAGTTCTGGGTTTCTGAAGGAGGTGAAACTTTTTCCTCCCTCAAATGTGTACTAGCTCATGAATGGAAGAGAAAGAGAACTAACCTCAAGTACATTTATTTGCTAATGGCTTGTGCTTAACTCTAAGGGAAATCCAAGAACAAGGAGGAATTTTTGTTACCCCTTAAAACCGTGTTTATGTTGATGTCCATATGAGAAAGCAGCAGCCTCCACCAGCACGTGACACATGCCTGGCTCCTGAAGCACAAGCCTGTCAAACAACTAAATACTTTTATAGAGCCCTGGCTCATTAATAAGCTGAAGCATCAAATAGTTACCTGAGAACAGCAAACAACCCCAGGAACAGCTCCTGTCTTTCCAAGTTTAACAAAAAGCTATGTACTGGAAGAGAAAGCAAGCAGCCTCTAATGCTCCTCTGCCTCCCTCTCCAGCACACCAGCACACAACCTTCCCTTGGCTCCTCTTACAATAAAAAAGCAAAACTTGTATTAATCAATGCTCACTTGTTTCTAGGGGCTGCTTTGTACAGATGTCCTTCCAGGACCCTTTCTGCCACGTGAAGATCTTGGAAGGTCCAGGCTCTCCACTGTCTCACGCATCAAACTCATTTCTGTTTGGGTGCCTCAGTGCTTTCAGTAATATTTTTTTTTAAACAAAAGCAGAACTCGGTGTTTTCCTCTCTGAAATCTGTCTTTGCAATAGTTTGTATTTAGAACAATCTCCCTTCTGTTTTATAACTGGACCTGAGCTCTGAAAGAATTGGCAATATTCCTTCTGATTTCAGGATTTCCTGTTCATCTACTCACACTTGGCTTTTTTTGTGAATTACATGATGCCACATCTTTTAGAATGATACCAGCTCTGCTTCTCACCTTCCACATACCTGTGCATATAAATAGATTTTAATCTTTCTGCACTCACCACATTTGACTGGTCTCAAAACCCATGTGCAATACAAATAACTGCACCACAGAGAAGAGAAAGTAGGTGTCCACACAAACATTTAGTAGCTCCAAAGCCTTAAGAGAACAATCCAGATAAACCATAGCATCAGCTGCAGTTCAAGCTGTGTTGTGCCATTCAAAGGGGGCCCTGAAGGTGCAATTTGCATTTAATGTTTTTACCGTTAGCTCAAGCTTTAGTTGAAACAAAATAAACAAACCAATCCAAAACGACCCTCATTGGACAGGTGCAATAAACTGAAGTGAAGCCTGTGGCACTTCTAATGGTGCAGAAAGAACCAGGCTCATTTGACA
The DNA here is from genome assembly GCA_024611195.1 of Ceyx melanurus. Taxonomy (NCBI): domain Eukaryota; kingdom Metazoa; phylum Chordata; class Aves; order Coraciiformes; family Alcedinidae; genus Ceyx; species Ceyx melanurus. Next base: position 27,819 of record JANHGL010012930.1, on the reverse strand, counting down.
GGCAAGGTGATGAGACATTCTGGGATGAAGATTTAATTTCTGTCTTTTTTATTTCTGAAAAAGGATCAGCCCCCCCACATTCTGAGTGAGTTCATGAAGGAATTTCTAACAACAGTAAATCTGTGTGCAATGCCTTCTTCAAACCTTTTGTCTTCCACAGACAGGACAGCTGCTTTCCATCCAAAGCACTGGGCTAGAGAATTGGACTGCTCAGAATAGAACTGAGGTGCTGAAAACCAGGCAATCTAATTATTTACTTGATAGTCCATAATGTCTGCAGTCAGCAAAATTTTTAAAAATGCAAAATATTGACAAGATCAGACAAATACATAATGAGGGAGTTATTAAAATGCAAATTGCCTGCCTTCTGGTACTCCTGTGGTGTACTGCACAAGACCCCAGAGTCTGCATCTAGCCCCAAGCCTCCCTTGAACTCCATGCTGGTTATAAGCAGAGGGAGAAATAAAGCTGAGGAAAACAAATAGGCAAAGCTATCACAGGCCTTACAAATGGGGCCCTACATCCCCAAAGACAGACAGTGACTGTGTGGGAACAGGGGCACTGTGATGTAGAAGGAACAGGCAGCCCTGTACATGCTGGACCCCAGCCTCCCAACTTTTTTGGGATTTCAGAGGCTGTAGAGGGAAGCTCAACAGCAGCAATTCAGTTTTGTTTTGGGGGAGAACAGCCAGCAGTAGAAACTTTTGGAAAGTTGGTGAAATTTGGCATCAAAATTCATGAAAGGTGCTGCATTGAGATTTATTTAAAAAAAAAAAAAAAAAGAGATGTGATGGAAGTTCTCTCTCTCCAACCTGCTCCAGGATGCTTGGACCTGGCTTTAAGAGCAAGCCCAGTGCCCTGCTCCAGTTTGAGAAGCCCTTGCTGGAAGGTGAAAGAGGCTATCGTTACAAGCCACATGATTCCTTCCATTCTAAACTCTGCCCTCAACTTTTTATTCTCATTTAAATAGCCTTATAATCCCGTGGACTGTCTAGTGCACGCTTATTATTTCACCTTGCAGACACATTCTTGTAAGTCTGAGGGCTGCCTATGTTGTCTGAATGTCTATAATAGAACAAGTAAAAGAATACCATTCCCAGCTGTGGGCTGGATGATCTAAGCCCCCACCAGAAGAAAGCTTTGATGGATATTACCATTTTATGCAATGCATTTCAGTCATGTTAATATTGCTATAACAATCTCTAAAAACTATGCCAATACAGACAGTGGCACTCAATTAACAAGCAAATACTGAGGGGGAGGTTAAATGCTAATTTTACATTGGCATTTAGCCTAAGAACTTCATTATGCCATCTTCTATTTTAGACTGTAACCATCCCACCTTGTGCTGTGCTGCTGTCTGTACTTAGTCAGTATTACATGAATCACAGTAATTCCTTGAGAGACAGACAGGGTCACAACCACTGGTGTTAGATACCTGCCAAAAAAAACCCCAAAACAACAAAAAAAGCCAGAAGAAAACAAGCTCCCTGCCCCCAGGAGCTTGCAGGAACTCTGAAGCTAAATCTTATTGATGCTCAGAAGGGAGATCTGGTGCAGAGCACGAAAGGGAGGGTTCAGACAGATGCTACCCAGTGCATCGAGAGGAGAAGGACACTGCAAGGATATGATCTCCACTAAGCATCAGCTCTTTCCAGTACCTGGTTAGGAGCATCCCCAGGCAGTGTGGAGTCGGGCACAAAGTGCTGCTGAGCCTCCCTGGCTGCCAGTGAGCAGCGTCGATAGGACACCAGGTCGTTACCACAGCTTTCAGATAAATTAAACCCCAACTAGATGGAGTTTAACACACACAGATAACAGCAAAGGTACTGAAACAAATGGAAAAATCCTACAGCATACTTAAATCTCCAGGCAGGACTGTGGTAAAGCTGTATTGAATGTGCAGAGAAATTAGATGCCTCGTTAACTGTGGATAGATGCACAACTGCCCAAATTTAAACTTCCTCCTTCCCCCAGCTCAGCACAGTCATTACAAATCATGCAGCTGAATGAAAGCTGGAAAAGCACTTGGAGCTTGGCAATTCTGCTCCAGTGATAAATGAGGGAAGAGGGGTGGCAGCACTGATAATCTTTCTATCAAAAACACATTTTCTGCAAAGCAACCTACTATTGTTCATATGTAAAACACATTACGCTGCTGGTAGTGAACAAACTACCCTGCGTTTTATAGATAGTCATATTATTACAGATTCTCCCTGATTGTGACTCAAAAAACAAACGTTTCATGCATCTTTTCTTCGTAATAAATGCAGAGGATACACACCATGGCTGGATTCTGTTATGCTGCTCCAGACAGGGGTTTCAAATGCAGTGTTGGAGGCATATTTCAACTGTGCAGTATCACACATTAATTATTAACAAAAGTTCAGGAATGAAAGCAGAGCAAAGCTTCATCTGTCCAACCAAAGTCAGCTCCTGAAACATGCTGAGCATCATCCCCCTGTTCTCGAGTCAAACTGGCTGGAGGGTACCCAGGAGCCCTGGTCCCTGTGGTATCTTTTCCTGGTCTCCCCATCTTTCTCCCTGAAGCAATTAAAAAATCCTGCAGGCTTCCTGGCAAGCCATTTTTTCCCCTCTTCTCTCACTCCCTCCCAAGCAACAATGGCTAGGTGGGGTTTGGTTTTTCTAAGTGCTAGGGCTTTTTCCTAAAGCTAAAAATGTTTGGATAGATGTAAGCAGCCTTGACCACGTGCAGGAAAATCTAGTCCATTGCTTATCAGTCGATTTGGCTTCACACCAAGAGTAACACAGTGCTATAAAGGGCCAACACAGTGTGAAAAAGGAGCTGTTCTACTAGAATACACTCCGTTAATTCTGGTTGAGCTGACATTCTCCTAGGACAACAGCTCAAAACACGTTTAGACTATTGTACTAAGCGTGGCAGGGAACGGAGCAGCAGGCTGGTTTCTCTCTGATGTCACTAAACAAGAGGCAGATGAAAAAAAAAAACCCATCTTGAAAATCAAATGTGGGACCAATTCTCACAGCATCGGCTCTCACTGAAATAATGTAGCAGGTTTTAAGCAGAAATCCCCACCACCATAGCAGGGAAAAAAAAAACACACCAAAAAGTCAAAAATTCCAGACGTGCTGCACTTACTGTAATTGTCCTTTATAAGAAGAGCCCTCTAGTTATGTGAAATGACATTACCTCAGAGCCCCAGGCTCCCCGTGCTATGCACAGGAAGGAAGCAGACACACATCTCTTTAAGAGCCGTTTCCTCTCTGCTCTATTAATTTTGGAGATTAAGCAAGCCACTCCTTCGTGCCATAATAGAGCAAGATAGAGCCATTGTGTTTGCAGAGAGTCCTGCTCCCTGGTTTTCTGCCTTGGAGCAGGGGGATGCCTTAGCACTTCATTCTCAGATGAAAAGCCACAAAACTTCTAGCAGCCCTAAAGCCCCCCCCTTAAATTACAATTTCAACAAGAAGCCAGCAGCCCCACTCTGTAGCACTGATAAGGATTTCAGTGTTTCACTGACACAGTTCAGGGTGAGGAATTCTCTTTTCAAGGGCCCAGAATCAACAGGATTTACTAATCAGGATTTATTTTTTTGCCTGGACACACACATACCACCTTCCAGCTCCTTTGCACACTGTTGAAGCTGAGACACTAGATTTACTGTATTTTTTTTTACTTTCTTTTGTTCTTTTAAAAATCTATACATCCTTTTTTTTTTTTCTCTTTTGCTTCCACAGCACAAAATCCCTTCAGTCTGTATCAGATGCCTGATGACCTTTAGTAATAAGGAGGCCACTGCCTCGGTATCAAAAACTATGAACACATCTGATGGTGGAATCTGGGATTACACAGCCTACCAAAGTGACCACGAGCTGGCCACAGCCCCAGCTAGTCCTACAGTTATTTTGAAGGAAGAACAGAAGTGGGAGAAGACACAGCCAATGCCAGAGTGAAGTCAAGATCCTTAGTCCAAACCTGAGCTTTCAAATTTCCTTCTAAAGCTCACGCAGATGATTTCTTCTAAACTTGCCCAGATTTCTTTCCAAATGGTTAAGCAAATGAGGCTGGAAAGACAGGACCTTTTTGGAGTCAAATGCCATAGGAAATACCACTTTGTGGAGCAGTGCAAAGCTGCATAATCCTTGCGACTAGTTCACATTTTTTACAGTGTGTAAACATGGCTGTTGCTAAACAGAAGGGCCAGCAGCAGCAAAGAGATTCCTTTAGGGAAAGGAGGGAAAAAGATAACACACACTCAGAGCTTTTGAGCATCAGAAGCAGCAGGAGAAAGAGTGATCCTGGCTGAAGCAGGAGCTCAGGAGCCAAAACAGTTTCTACTGTACCTTCCCTTGCCCCACAGAGTCAGGAACACAAAACCCGTCCTGATAAAACAATTTGCCTATTCAGCAGCCTTCTTTTCATGAGCTGCTGCATCTTTGCCGGCTGCCCCCCTCCCCCCTCCTTAGTCACCAACTGAAAACTTGAGTAAGAAATAAAAGGAGAAAGGAGTTGTTCAGACAAAGGCCCGATTCTTTGCAAGGGGAGGGCATGCACACCAGAAAACACGGTGCTTCAGGCATGGTGCTGGCAAGTTACTCTGCTGGTAGTTGCAGAAGTCTGCTCCCCAGGCTCCACTCCAGCTCTCAGGACTATGCAATAATGAAAACGGAGGGAGCTGTAGCCCCTGCACCTCCAGTGCTCTCCTCCTGGATGTCTTTCTGGCCAGTGCAGACAGCTGGGTACTTGAAATTGTGGGGTTTTTAATTAAATTTTTTATTTTTTTTTTTACTATTAAGCACAGATACTTTTCTGATGGATGAAGGAAATCACCAGTTCATATTACAGAGGTGACTCAACAGCATTTAGATGCCAACATGTAGTTACTTCTGGATGAAGCAGGATGTGATTCAGCAACTACCAGCAAGTATCAGTGTATCTCTTGCACTCTTCAGACTCAGTTTTTCTTAATAAATCAAAGTAAAATCCAGTTTAGTAGTTTTACTTTTTTTTTTTTTTTTTTTTTTTTTTTTTTTTACAGTCATTACAGATCTAATACATACTCTTATCCCTCTCCTGCAGTATTCAGACCTATGGAGAATCACAGTATTGCCACACATCAATACACTAAATAAATCCTGTGCTCAGCATCACATCAGTTATAGCCTCTGAAAAGCTTTCTTCCCCATATTATTGAAATTTTACCCAAAACACAGACCCCACCACAGCTGTATTAGCTCCATTCCTCTGTCCTGTTGCAACTGTGCCAGAGCAGGGGCACCAGTTGCCTCCAGCCACTGGCCCCTGCGCCTGGAGCAGAGAGCTTGGGTGAATACCACCATCCTCCACTCACACCCAGGGGCTGCTGGGGAAGAGCAGAGAGGAGATCACAGCATTTACTATTCTCTGTGTTCCCTCTGAGGTACAGAAGGTAACAGGCTACACTTGAAAACATCAGCCTATGAAGTTGAGCAAGCAGAAGCTGTGTGCCAGAAGTTGGCAGTGATGCTGTAGAGGTTGCAGAAGGATGCTGGTGGGAACACAGAGTGTGGATATGCTCCTTAGCATCTCCTCTAGAGCAGTTTTTAGTGTCTTTACAGAACTGCATGAAAGCAAAAGAGCTTATCTTTACACAGAACTTCACATCAAAACTGGTGAGGGGGGAGCAAACTACCTGAGCATCTTAGAAGAGCTAACAGGCAGGATTTATTAGTTTTAATATTAAAAAATCTACCCTGATCATAAATGCAGGGGCTTTGAGTAACTGGAGAAAGAGACATGGATTTTTTTTTTTTTTTTGGTTAACTGTAATTTTGGAGTTTAGAAGCCTAGAATAAGTGGCAATATTAAAATCATCAGTCAAAGTAACCCTGTCTCTGACACACAAACCTCTTCTCCCATCTTCTGTAAGGCAGATCTTACCCTCATATTGCCTTTATGCCAAACCTTACAAGAGAAACAAGCACGGCCTTTGCCAGCAGCTTCTCCAAGGGACTGTCAGAGGTGTCACTCCACAAGGTTACCCTTCTGCCCGAGTGTAGCTCCCAGTACTGAAAAGATACTGCACCACTTCCAGGGATTCAGTGGAATTTGTTGACAGAGAAGGTCTAGACCAGGACTTTGCATTAGAGAACATATCCTGCTCACTGGAAGGTGCTTTGGCTCCCAGCTCCAGCCAACAGCTACCCAGTTACACTTCACCTGCACAACAAATCTGCATCGGATTAGTTAAGTGAACTGAAGCTCTTTGTGTAAGAACACTTCTTCTGAAGTACAATGGCGGCCTATTAGCTTTCATTTAAATCGGTTCCTAATAGAGGTAAATAAAAATGCAAAGGCGTGGGTTTACCCAGCCAGTGTAAACCACAGCAGCCTCCAGCTGATAGCCTTGTTCAGACCAGCCCTGACTCCTCTTCATTCAAACTCTGCCCTCAACATAAACAGTTTACCTTTCAATGTGTTCAATCTCAGCTCTGATGTGCAACAGTTACCTCAAAAACCAGAAACTGACTACAGAAAATGTGCTCAGCACTCTACAGTACTATAAAAAAAGAAAAAAGGAAAAAAAAAGCCAAATAAATTAGACCATAATTGCTTCAAAATTTGGTAGTTCAGAAAAAATTACCAGCCTTTTTTTGCAGAATGAAATATCCTTCTAGTGCTTTCCAAGAAACAAAAGCAAGCACAAGGAATTACTGTGATAAACTCAAAATTGTTCAACTTTAACAAGGGATTATAAAGCGAAGGGGAAAACTCCCAGGGAGAGCCGCGAATAAAGTTTCTTAATCTTACACCGAAGGGCTTTAAAAGTGCAAGCTCAATAACTCACAACCCTTTTTGAGTAAATAAAGCTTTTTAAATGTTCTTTCTTCAGCGAGACTGAAATTCCTTGCCAATGTGACCTCAACATGCCATTCCTCTATCTTTATCTGCCGACGCAGCAGAGCTGTTGACCTTTCACCAGTGACCTGCGCAATCAATAAACAGCCCAGGAACTATCTCCACAGAAAAGCTCCTCGGACAAGTTCCTCCCTCGCTCTCCACGCCTCAGCCTCTGCTGTTCCTCAACTTTTCCTCAGGCCTTGGCTTGTGCGTCAGAGGGACTCAACAAACACGGGGCTGAGGAATACATTTTCTTGGGCATTCCCTATCCAAACACGTTAAAGCTGGAAGTGGTTTTGCTGTTGTTCGCAGGCCCACAAACGGCTTTCGTGTCACGTGGAGGATCTACAAGATCTCTACCTCATGCCAAGCACTTCACGTTGACTTCCAAGGACAGAATCCAAACTCACGCCACTCAAATGTGCACAAGCTGTTGGAAAGCAAGATAACAGCTTCAGAAAATAGGAATAATAAAAAATATTGTTAAAGACTTGCCCAAACACCAAGTGGGAAAGTCTCGTCTTAAAGAACTTCATTAAACAAACAAACAAAAGACCAAAACCCACAGTCAGTTACAGATGCCTCAAGTAAGAAAAGAAAATGAGGCATGTCAGAAAATACTGGCATTGTTATGATTTCCAGTGCTGTAAGTTCTGTTGTACTGTTACAGTACATGAAAAAAAGGATCTAATGTAACTTTTCTATCCATGTGGTTTCAGAAAGCACTGTATGAATTTTGACTCAAACAGATCCGTATTTTAAAGGTGTTACAAAAGTAGGAACCAGTAAACTGCTGCAGTGTCTTTTACTGGGGCACAGAAAAGAGAACAATAATTCCCTGCAGTGCTTACTTACATTCAGCAAACATACTGAAGCATTGATCAAGATCTGAGAAGCCAAAAGAATGAAAACTTATTAGAGACCAGGCATAAGCAGAAATGCAACTAATTAGTCCATAGAGTCTTTATCAAATTGAGTGAACGTAAAGGTAAAGCAGAGGTGCAACTACAGCAAAGGAACTTAAGATTATTCAAACTGAAAGAATAACAGTTTAAAGACCTTATTCCCATGACATCTAAAATACTTAACAGAGATGGAGTTTCTCTAACTATACATATACCCATATATATTAACTTCTCTTAGTGTACATATATACTTTCTTATATTCTCTTAGTTTACACATAGTGAAAACTTAGTGTACATGTATACTTAGTGTACATATATACTCTCATATATTCTCTTAGTTTACACATATATATATAAAATCTAAGGAACACTTGCAATGGCTTTTAAAATGTTAGTATCTGCTGATGCATGATAGCTGAAATGTCTTCAAAATATGACTTTCTCATATTCTCTACATACTCCAGCAGACTCATTCAGTGTTTCTCTCACCACCATTTAAGAAAAATAAAAATAAAAAAGAGGTATCATGATTACAACTGTGTTTTGAATTGTTCTGTTAAATTAATAATGTGGCTCAGTACTAAGGCAGGCATGGCATAACATTTTTTCATACAGTTTTTTTTCAGCCTTTCTGACTATAAAGTATGTTGACTGTGCATTTTTAGGACCTGCTAATGACACAGGTTAGCTCTTTAAAGGGCAGTGGCACCAAATTTTTAGTAAAACTCATCAAGTGATTAACCTGCTTATTAGAGAAGTGAGAGTGTTTGCATTATCAGCTGCACAGCAGAGAGATGAAATGCACATAGCAGGTCTGATTTATTTATTTAATCTTAATATAAGCACGTAAGCATGGTTCAAACTGCAGAATTTAACAGATTGCATTGCTGGATCAATACAATATTCCATTGAACTTCAGACAAGAGTACTCAAAGCCTTTGATTAAAAACCTCTTGGTCTTTCTCATTTGAGTCCAGATCTTAGAGCCAGACCCTTTGAGCAGGATTTCACAGGTACTCAGGCTTTCACCCATGGTCAGGGTGCTGTCTCTGCAAGCACAAGAGACCTGCACCAAGCCTCAGGTATTTTTGAGGCATCTGCTTGGCATTGCTTAAACTGGCATGGATTTCCAGCCATGCATGTCTGCAGCCCAGGACCAGTAAAGAGAGCTTCCAGAAAAGCTGGGCATCTCTCTTGTCTGGCTTCTAAGTGCAGGACATGGGCATGAAGGCAGAATGCTGGGTGTGAAAGGAAGTGGTGTGACTGCTGGATGAGGTAGAGATGAAACCAGGATTCCCTGGCTACCAGCCATGGTCCTCACCTGACTCATGCTCTGACTGAAGCTACATCACCTCACCATGCTGCACAGTCAGTGCTCTGATGAGGATGATGAGCTGTGACTAACACAGGTGGCAGAAAAAGCAAGCCCACCTTCTCATTTTAGTTTTTTTTTTCCTCCCAGCACATGCAGAAGGCCCCTGAGATCCCAGCACTCTCCAGGTCAAAGCTATGTGGGAATACTTGAGCTGTGCTGGGTGTTTTAGGTTTGGGTTTGCTGTTTCTTTTTTTTTCCACTTCCTTTTTATTTTTTTCTCTTTCTTTTAATCTAGATGGAATGAATTGAAAGTGCTGTTTAAGAAGAAAATAAGAATGCAAAACTGAAGAAGTGCTGTAAGTAGGTGTATTAATAAACAGGCTCATGATTTCTTATCTTTGATGGTATTCAGTACTATTTTAAATATTCTCAGAAGAATAACAAACATACAGAAGGTCATATATAAAATCCCCAATGAAGCAATTTAATGCTAAATTAAAGCTGAAACTAGGTAAGCTCAACTCTTGGGATCTTGAGTATTTTCAAAGATTAAAATAGAATCAACACTACCCAAGAACACCGTGTGTTTTCAGATTTTTAAATATTTATTTCCTAAATTAAATAGAGCAGGTTTAGCTGCTTCTTGCAGCTTAGCAGGAAACAATTTAATTTCCAAGCCAATTGTATATTGACAGTTGGCAACAATGGTTTTAATTTATAAAAAGAGAATGGGAAAATAGTTGTGCATTTCTGAAACGCTTCCAGAAAATTTCCTTTGAGAACACATTCAGTGAAAAGTATACAAACAGGCATTAAACATGAACGTAATTTAATAAACATCCACTCAGCTATATGGTGTGATAAATAGGTAATAAGAATGTAATACAGGCATTTAGCTTTCAGCTTCCAAAGGACCTGGAAGCTAAAACAGTAATACTTTCATTAGACTCTCCTGCCTGGCATCAAGAGCCAATTTCCACCTATTAATATGGATTTCTATTACCTGCCTTGTGAATACTGTTAACCCATTTATCAAGCAAGAAGCCGTACTTTTGTCACTTATTACAAGCAGAAGGGGAGCAGAAGGATTGCTAAACCATGTAACATTAGAGCATCAGATTAAATCATTTGACCTAGAAGATAAAAAACATTCTGCTTACATTAAGAAAAAAACCAAACCAACAACAAAAACCCATCCCTGTTTATATTACAGCTAATAAGACCTCTTGCAGGACCAGATCTTTCCTTACTGTGTCAGAATAAAAAAAAAATCAAAATAAAAATCACTGTCTGCAGACTAATTGTAAACTCGGTGCATGTGTAATTAAACATGCCTCATTGGTTCTCTTGATATGTCAATAGTGGGTAGGAGGAGGTTGATTTAAGTTAAACGACTCAAGTCTTACTGAACATTTGCCCCTTTTTGTGTCCTCTAAGGCAAAGCATCATTTAACAGAACAACCTCAGCCAAATATCAGAGGCTCAGAATGAAGTCTTTATTATTCAGATTACAGCAGTGCCCAAACCACTTTTCTAAGCGCAGAGGGAGGCGCTGGGTCAGATCCCTTTCTCAGCTCCTGATTTACACCACCAGCCAACGTGCCCTCCCAGCACAGAGCTGCTCTCCTGCCCCCTCCCCCCTGCACCCAGGGAGATGAACAGAGGCACTGGGGCACCACGGCAGAGAGGACAGGCACACAGCAATTCATCACGTGTTTGTGGCTAAATACATTGAATTCCCACTTTCCTACAAGTCTCCTTGTCCTCACACCCAGTTCTCAGCTGCAGTGAGCTGCACTCAGCAGCTAATGGGTCCAAATGAGCATTTAGCTTCAGCCCTCTCATTATCTCACTGCTCCACCACTCATATTCCTGCGAGCTTATTAAGACCATAAAATTTTTCTTGCTATTCACACTCAATCAGATTATAAAACATGTCTGGTTCCATGCCTGTGATAAAAGCTCCACAACATCCACCTCATCCACTTTTTCTGGATCAATGACCCAGGAGAAGTACTTGTATTCCTCTCACTCTACACAGCTACAACCAAAACCACTCAAGACCTCAAACCACAAGGGAGAGACAGGATCTGGTAAAGCAGCAGAATGTGAGCAAAGTTTCTGAAATTACAACACTGAACATGTTCTGGTCTCTATTCATGGGAGTTAGTGAAGATATGTGAATTCTTCAACTGGGATGTCTCAGCTCCCCAGCTCTGTAACACAGCAAACCCAGTTTGCTTGACTTCAACAGCTTCAACAACCAACAAGTGCTGGTTTACCCCACTCACCTGGATGTTCTTGTTTTGATTAAATGTTATCAAGCCACTTAAGTTTCCCTAAGTGTTTATTCTGGTAACTTCCATAGGACTTCCAGCCCTGGCACAGCAGAGGGTTTGCTGCCCCATGCACTCCAGTGGAGGCAAAGGACCTCCCACATACCTGTTCAGGAAGGAACATTTATTTCCTTCCCTGAAATCTCACAGTGATCAGTAAGTTAGCGAGTTCCTCGGAAGTCATTGAGCAATCAGGCTGCTCATTATACTCCTCAATGAAATTATTACCACGAGTAATTCTCAGTGCAGTACTACAGGCTGGACAATCTTACATCCTTTTCAAAGGATGGGAAGAAGTACTGCAGCTTTGTAAAACAGATTTTGAATTCTTCTCATACTCTCAGGTAGTCATTTCATCCTGTATTTTACTTTTTTTTGCACACTGCAAGTTCATCCATACACATTTCTTTCTCAGTGGCCCTTTAATCCTTTCCTGTTCACGCTGCAGCTCAGCACAAGGACGGGTGTATTTCTATAAGCCATATACTCAGGAGGTTCTATCTATATGCATGCATGGTGCAAGGAAGAAACGTATTTCTGCTGGAGAAGAATCAGAAGTTGAGGTCAGACATTTTATATTTTAGCCAGATTTTGATAAGACATATTAGGAATTCATAGGGCTTTTATCATTTCAAACAGCAAAAGGATTAGACCCTATGCTGACAAGAGCAAGAACATCAATTGTTAAAAGAAATATGTGCCACACTGAAATACAGTAAAGCACCTGAAAGATATAACATACTGTCTGATAAAAACACTATAAGCACTTTCAAATTCACCCCAGTGGTAACTTGCTGAGTCAGTGCTTCATTTGTCTGGCAGAGCCAAAATTACAATGACTTCTGTTCTGATGCTCAAAAATGCAACAGAAGTGCAAAGGGAAGCCGTGATTTAAACCATGGCCTCACATAACAGCAGGGATTCAAACTATGGATAATATACTGATGCTTAGGCCACAGGACAGAAAGAAACAGTCAGAATCTCTATCTGGATTCCAAAATTTTATCCAGCAAGTTTACAATACTGATTAAAATAAGACAAAAAAAAAAAAAATCTAATTCAAGGAAAGGTAAAGATATCGACTCCACAATAGTAACAATCTCCCTCCTTTCTGAAGAATGGCCCCCAAACCAAAAATCACCTCAAATTCTTCCCTGTTCCCCCTAAAATATTCAGAGTGCTGCAAAACTGTTACAAACTAAACGATTTTTTTGTACTGAACTTCTAAAACCCTTGACTTTTAATAAGGTCGTGCATCATTTGATTTTAATTACAGATTTTTTTTATCCCTTAAATTTGACTAAAAATGATGTGATTTACAAAGCAAACAAGCCAGTTAAACAAAGCTAATTAAATTCACTAGAGACAGCCTTGCTTTTACCCTCAGTGAGTGTTTATTTCAGCTCCCAGTGCTCTGATAGCTCCTGACAGCTTGCTGGGACACAAGAAAGAAGTAGGTCAGGGTAAGCTGGAATCAGCAACAGAGGATCCCATTAGACAGGCTTGTAGGGTAATACAGAGATCGAGGAAGTGTGTGATGTAGTGACAGTGTTAGAGACACATAACAAACAGCCCGAGGACAGCCTCCAGCAGAACCAGTACATTTATCTTCTCTGTGTTATAATGACCCCTCATACAGCTTAGCCAGTTGGTGATTTCTCCAACAAGAGGTGCTGTATAAACCTAATGACAAAAATGTGCTCAAGATGATGCCGAGCCAGAGGCGGTGCTGGCAGAAGCTCTCCTCCCACCCAGCCCTTGCCCTTCAGGTTACAGAGCTTCCAGGGGCAGGCAGAATACGTCCCCTCACTCTAGCTGGGAATGCACTGAGGAATCTCACTGCACACAGAGATCAAAGGAGAGGAAGACTGGTTTCTCCCAACCAGCTTCTAAAACACCACACTGGTGATTATGGTGGTGGTGCCTGCGCTGGATCTGAAAATGCCAAGTGCACTACAGCAAGAAAAGCTGCCAGGGCAGCAAAGGAGCACAGCCATACCACGTTACAGGGAACAAAGATGCCTGCTGCTTGCTAAGCTGTTGACCAAGGGCTCCCAGTGACCCACCACCCAGGTTCCTAAGTGCCACCTGAACTGGCAGGAGGGCTTGGGTATGTCTGCTGACACCACAGGGCCACGGCCTTTGGGAGCAGCTACAGGCAGAACAGAGAGACAAAACCTATGGTTTCCTCTGGCTATCCCAGCTGGTTCTGCTGCATAATGAAGAAATGGCAGTGGGACCAGGGAGAAGAACAAAAACAAGTGATCAGTGTAAAATATAAAATGCTTTATGCCTCTACCACTCTATTAGATTATTTATTATAAAGTGTATTTTTACTGTGTGTGCGTACATACCTGGACACTTGCAAATGCAACTCTTTCCTCCTGAAGAAAAGGATAAGAGTATTTTTTCAAGTGCCTTGGCAATAAGAGCAGAAAACAGTGTCATAAACTCTGCAGTGTACTAGTAAGTCAGAGGCAAGTGGAAAAGCAGAGTTCTAACTCTCCTTGTTCTCATGACTGCTGCTCACACCATTAAAAGTTCAAAGCCTCTCCCACCATCTCTGGCAGCTCTGTACATACCCCAAACATTTCAATTACGAGAGTCTACTTCTCAGGCTTACACACACAGTCGGAGAGATTCTCCTCAACTCCAAACTGTGCAGCTTACAGAGAGAAAGAGAGCACGAGCCTGTGCTATCTCAGAAAATAGGTACGTTTGACAGGAACAATTTAAATCGCCATGGGCATAAACAAACACAAATGGGGAACGTTGTTTTATTTTGTTCAGAGCTCAATACATTTGCTTTTTTTTTTTTTTTTTCTCCAGCATCCACTTTACCTGAAGTGCCAAGGGTTTTTCAGGAACGATGGAGGCCGTGCTGATAAAACAGCTCACCCTATTTCAGGAGTTTACTTTTTGTCACCCTGACTTCATTTCCACGTTTATTCCATCAGAGCCCCTCCTTTGTTCTAGCCACAACCCTTCCTCAGCACAGTTCACCTCCTGTGCTAGCCATGCTTCCTGATCTTCTGGGGGGTTGTCACACTGCATGGTCACTTGCACCCACCCATTTTACAACACGACACATCCCTTTCCTGCATTTTTTTCTTAGAGAGTTCCACTGTGTTCACAGTGGTTTTGTCTGAGTGATGCCTGTTTGCTCCAACCGTCAGCATCCAGGTAATAGCCCTCCCCGGGTAAATGTCCTAAAGAAAAACATGCATGTCCTAACAAAAATATGCATTGAGATAAAAGCATTAAAATAAAGGAAGACAATGAGAATGATCAGAGCAGCACTGCCTGCAAGGAAGGAAGGAAGCTTTTAACAGCACTAAAATATAAAATTGATTTGTACACATATTTGATAAAAATCAATACAATTAGCAAGTAACTGAATACTAGAAAGGGAAATTGATTGCTTGAGGGCCCAGAGGACTCAGGGCAATCAGTCCATTCTTCTAGCTCCTCCACTCTTAATAAAAATTTACTTTTTCATAATCCTGCCTGAACTCTTTGCCCATTAATAATGCTGCTAAATAGCTCTTCTTTTAGCACTATTATTGCAGACCTGCTTGAATTACATTTGGAGGCAGTTTCAAGTGGCATGTCCTGGCCATTCTGCGATCTGCAGCACAAACCTCCAAGCAGCAGCATAAAAGAATACTGGCTAATGAACAGGAGCACAGGAACTCTTCTCAAGAGCTTATAAAATTAAGTACCAAAGTTTAAATAAACGGATTACCATATAATTGATTTGCTACATCAATCTGGTCAGCTTTTGCTGATACATCATTCCTTCCTCAAAGGAGAGGAGCCACTGTTTCGAAACAACTAATTAAGCATTTTGAACCATGGCCTTACAAGGGGAGCAGGGCTGCTCTGCTCTCCCATCTCCCAGAGATTCCTCACTGCAGCGTGAAAATCGTTACCCTGTCTGAAACAGGAGACTGAATTTAGTCAAATCCAGACTGAATGAAGTGGCTTCTACAGCTGCCATCTCTGAGCACGTTCTGGTTTCAGGCAAGGGCATCGTCTCTGCCATCATTAAGGTAGGACTGGAGGAACTACAATGCAACTGCTTTTCCCCAGGCAGGGGGAGGGTTGCTCCTGCTCTGCTGGCGTGGCCTCCCCGGGTGAGGATTTCCATTACAGTCACTGGCTGTACCATCTGACAGAGGCTGCACACAACTCGTACGTGTCTACGAAGGAGGCTTCTCTTTCAAAAGGTCAGATGCCTTCTCAGATAAGAACTTTCTCAGATGTTAAGCTCTGTCCACTGACTCATCCTGATAGGAAGCTCTTTAAATCAAAAAATACCTTTGGGTCCTCAACAACTCTGCCAAGTCTGCAGCTGGGGGTGACACAGCCTTTGCTCAGTCCCCAACTCGGCAACACACTTCAGCACATACCCGACTGGAGCTCTAGAAGTGGCCCTATCCAAGCCAAAGGTAAACAAATAATTTTTCCATATTAATTCTACCAGTTGCATGCTTAAAATTCAACATCATTTAAGCACTTTCTAGTGCACCTCCAAAAAGGAACATCTCAAGAAGCCACTGATTGCATAAATTTACATACTGCACCTCATCATATTCACTCCAGCAAAAACTCTTTTACTCCAGAAATCTCAACACATACTTCTACCTCCAGTTGTCCAGCCTGACCAGAGACTAAACTGAGCTGTTGTATCAGGCTGAAAAGAGGCCAAGGATGCTTTTCAGCTCAAGCAGCAGTCATCAGCAATGCCTCTGACGGGTGGAAGGGAGATGGCAATGCCAAGGGAGGAAAATGCTATGTCCCTCAGTAAGTGCCACAAGTGCAGCTGCAAGCTGCCCCACTAAATTCTTAAGATGTTTTTACTCAAAAAGTTTGTCCTGCTGCTGCTTCTTACAAATAAGAAACATCAGTCTGGACACAGAAATATAAACCAGAAATTACACGGTTTCAGTGCTGGCCTTCTCTGTAACCATGAGCAAACTACTTTAATCTCTTTAGTTCAGTTTCCCTGCCTTTATTAATAGAGACCACATAACTTATTTCACCTAACTCATAATCTTTTGTGAAGATGAAATGCTTGTTCTGTGTAAAGTACTTGGAAGATGAAAGACATCAAGTAAATATTAATCACAGTCACCACACCTACCAACAGGATCTCCAGCAGGCAGATTTGGATCCGTGTTTGAAGAGTGTTCTTTGTGCAATTCAGGAACTATGCTTTCCTGGAGTAGTAGAGCTGAATTAAAGCTAATCAAGAGTTCCCATGTTAATCGGCCTTCTAGCCTTCAGAAGATCATAAGAAGAATGATGCTACCATTTCAAAAGACAGCAGAGTGCTACAGAATGATTTACATCAAACTGGCTGAAGCCCATTTACAGCGTGGTCTTGGAGGAAACTACAGGAGTTCATCCACTGACATTCATCTTAGAGCACACACACTTGTAAATCAGCTCCCATTCAGTAATGAAATGTTGAGTGACTCATTCTTTCTACGTGTGAAAAAGCTCTCACAGAGAACCAACGAATCTTATACTTTCCTGTCTGCCTTTATAAACACTGAATTATGTCTCCTTACTTCAGAGAAGCAACAACGCTTCAGAGCCAGCTGTACAAGAGAACATTACCATCTTAGGCTGGCGGAATCCAAGGCCACCTTAAGATCCCAAATTTCTGTTGAATGAGATTTGGGAAGAAGCAGCCCAGCTGAGCTTCTAAACCAGCTCCCTGGGCATAGCAAGGATCTCACACAGACGTGCCCAAAGGCTGGCCCTGGGAAGCTTGGCAAAGCTGCTCTGGGTGATTTTGCTGTTCCATGTGCATAGAGTGCCAGATTATTTAATGTCTTGAGCAACTTTTGCTGGCAGGTTAGCCAGGTGAAAGTGCTCTTTGCTATTTCTACCCGAACCAGTGACTTTACACAACACAAAAAGCAGCACAGACATACCTTGACTTCTGTCCCAGTGTTAGAACCGGCTCCAAGCCAACCGACCTGTGCCACAGCTGCACACCCAGCCTGGTGCATGTTTCACTCAGCTGGTCCATAGCTGGGCTGCTCAACCATTGTGCTTGCCCAGAGAAAAACCCTTCTAACAGAATAACCCAAAGCAGCACATGCCCGTGGTCACGGGGCCATCAGAGGTGTGCAGCCTCGGCACCGTGCCTGCTCCCCGCTGCAGCTCTGCCTGCCTTTGAAGAGGCAACACAGGGTTAGCTCCCTGGAGCATTCACTGATGCTACGAGAGGCCAGGTTCTCCAGCAGAGCAGTCACAACAAAGGTATGAGAGCAGGAGTACAAGGGAAAAAACAAGAGTCGCACACTTAAAAGACAACAGAGATAAAGCAAAGCACTGGCTGTAGGTCTGTGTCGAAGAAGCACAGAACAATTTGGACACAGAAAACATTTACCACCCGAGTGGAAGCAATGGAGATGCTGGACCTGGCAGACCAGGCACATGAGGCAACCCAGCCCCCCTGAGATGGTCCTGGACCTGCTGTGCCTCCATCCTCCCCCCACATACCCGCCTGGCTTCCTCGGCTCTGCCTTGGTCTCCACGGCTTTGCCCTCCCTTCGGTCCCAGCCCATCCCTTCTCTCTCTCCCCTACCATTGCCTCCTCGTACTTTGGACCTCTTCACCTCTCTGCCCTGAGGTCTCTGGCTGTCCATCGGGAGGCACCAGCCCGTGCAGCTGGGCCAGCCAGTGGCACAGAGCAACTCAGCTGACTCCTGCAGTGCTGGTCCACCTCCTCGCCGGGACAAACAACCAAATTATGCTACAGACAGTGCTACGCTCCAAAAGGAAATGACCACCTGATGTTATTGCTTAACCTTTCTTAATAATGAACATGTATTTCTTGAAAGTATATGCCACCTAATCCTCTCGGCATCACAAACATGTACAACAGGTAATTTAAGTTAATCAAGCCCTGCACAAGTACCAACATTCAACATCAGTTCCACGTAGTCCAGAGGTTTTGTTACACAGCAGAACTTGCTGTAGTGATACAGCTCACAGTGTTTCTGTGCATGCTTTTGTTACAAATGACTCCAGACTCTATGTAGCCTGGCATGTGGGCATCAGAACAAACCAGTCCAAGTGGATAATTTGGATTTCAAACTGTGG
Organism: Ceyx melanurus; assembly: GCA_024611195.1. NCBI lineage: Eukaryota > Metazoa > Chordata > Aves > Coraciiformes > Alcedinidae > Ceyx > Ceyx melanurus. Next base: position 9,278 of record JANHGL010012930.1, on the reverse strand, counting down.
ACATTCGCTCAAATGCTCTAGTTCTGGCTAGAGTTTGGGGGGCTGTGGAATGGTGAGAGAAGAGCTGACAAGGGGAAAAAAAAGGAATGTATAGATGGTGTGGAGAGCCAGAATGATTATAAAGGAAAAGCAATCAAGACTGCCTAAGTCAAGGTTTTTCCAGGTATGTCAGAGTGACAGGAAAGCAAGGTGGTGAACAATAAACAACTCTGCTAGAGATATTCAAGATATTCATAATTTATAACCAACAAAAGACACACACTTCTTCAAAACAGATCACACCCCCCAGCATCCAATTAATGGTGGTGTGTACAGTGAACATCCTCACACTAATTGACTGGTCCAATAGCCGTGGCTGCCCCCAAGCATTTCTGGAAGTAGCATTTCTGCAGCAGCACCGTGCAGAAATGCTTCACATTTATTAACTTGTTTGGTTTTGATTGTTGGATTGGTTCCCTATTCCCAAGGCACTTAGATTTATTCTTTTAGCTTAACATTACAAAGTAATCAAATCACTCTGTTAGAGCTGACAGACTGTAGGAGCCCTGAAGGGGAGGGGAGAGTGGCATCAGAAGAAACATCTGCAGCTTCTCTTACATCCTTCACACTTGCCCTCAACTTTAGATTTGACTCATCTATATCTCTGGAATATAAGAATATTGAACTTTAACTGACATGGAAAGTTATTTAAAGATGCAGGACTTTCACTTGAAATTAAGGCTGATCTACCTTCTGGGATCAGGAAACAAGATTCACTTCTCAAAGACTGAAAAGCCCTAATGCACTCTCCTTCTGCTTTAAGTCAAACACAAGTGTTGCTGCATCTAAGAAAACATCCTTCCAATACCATGTAAAGTTCAAACCAACCAATCCATAAATAAGAAGAGGAGATGAGATGGAGGATTTAAATGTGCCTTTTTGCCCTCCCATCGAATGTGTAGAATAGGTAAGAACAGGAAGACAAAGGAGATGGCTCAAAAAGTCAAGATTAATATGGAAATTGAGAAAAAGGGCATGCCTTTGGTTGGATGTTGACTGTCCCTTCAGTACATTTTATTTTCAGTTTTATGCAATGTAATACTAGAAAATACTTAGCACACAAGCCTTGATGTAGAAGACAAAGAGATTTCTTTTTGATTTAGACAAATTCCAATGTCCTTGTCTAATGTTACTCAAAATTAGAGATAAATTTGTGCTTGCATAGTGTGTTAAAAAATAATTTGAATGACCCACTGCTTACATGGGAAGGGTCCTCTGTTATTAAAATGCAAACATATTTCATTTTAGACTGTATTGAGACTGACAGGGCAAAGCTTGAAGAAAATCCCCCAACTGATTGGGTTTTCTTCAGTTGAGAAAAACAATAAAAAGAAAACTTCATGGCGCCTGTGATCAAATAATCATACAGAGTTTGGATTTAATACACCAACAATGTCAGGCATTTCAGAGTAGTAGCATCAAAACTAGATATTTACTGCTTGGTAGTGAGTAACCCTTTGAAAGGGGAGGAACACAAATTCCTTTTTAATGAGTCACCATTTGGCAGTCAGAGATCAAAACCTTTTGCCTGTATTTCTGACTGGAAGATTGTATATACTTGTTTTTTTTTCAGTCTGTGTGACTTTATTTAAACCTACACATTTAATTAAGAAAATAGGTAAGTTAAAGGAACAGGAAAAGTGAAGTTCTTAAAAGTACCTGATGATCATCATGATCTGCTGGGTTACTGAAATACCAGATGAATTCAGAAATAATTTCCTTATAAAAACATACAGTTGTGAAAATCCTCATAAGATTTAAAGTAATCAAAGCAAAAGGAAATTATACTTAGTATATACTTTGATAGCCACATTAAATGAGTGTTGCATAATTATTTTTCTCATGTGTGAATGCAACTGTGTATGAAAATGTCTTCATAAAATAATCTTCTGCTTAACTTTGCCCAAAACTTAACCTATAAAGATCTGTGATGGAAAATGAAACATTAAAATACATGCCTGAGAGTACATGCCATTTTTGCCTTTAAATATTTTCTTTTTCCCTACATCAAATTCTGACCTTTCAGAAAAAAAAGGAACATACTATGATGTGATGTCAGGGGAAAAAGAAAAGAAAAATCCACCTGCGTTGCCAATATAGACAAAGCAAAGAAATAGAAGTATAATGCTCACTGAGGGGGTCTTAAGAGTAAGATGTACTCGTCTTTATTTTGCATATCATTTCCAACTATGTGAAGAGTCCCCAAAGACTTCAGCTAGGAAAAAGCAAAAAATCTCCAAATTGCTGTATGAAAACTCACATGCACAAAGATTAGAGCAGGGACTTACCCCTCACTCCACACAGCTATCAAACAGCCATCCCATCTAAGTACAGATCAGCTGAAGCATCTCCATACCTTACTGTCAGCTCAGTGAACCATCCCATCACTTACATCACTTGATCTTAATTTATGTTCAATTTACTTGTAGATTGGAAGTAATTAGAGTAAATAATTACAGTAACTGGTTACAGTTTGGGAATTGAGAGAACTGAAGAAAGAATTCAGAGAAATAACCTGATCTAGAACTGTAAAGAGAATCAATCATCCATCTCCTCCCATTAGTCTTTTTGGCAATCCTGTGTCACTGTTGTCACAAGCCTGGATAACGATGCCACATTAATTCTCCTTTTGAGAAAGGGACTACAAGATTTGACTCGTAACTGTGTCCTAGCTGACCTTGGGGAATCTTTGGGGGAAGTTTCCCATCAAATGCAGTTACATTTTTTAATGAAGGAGAATTACCCAGTTAGGCCCATGCTTTGTAACTCAAAATGCACAACACCAAACCACACAATCTTCTGATTCCACTCGAAATAAATGGCCTGTACATAACCAGTGATTCTGCAGATCCAACCCTGTGTGAGAAATTACAGTTTCAAAGTAATTTTACCAAGCCTACTCAAAGGTGATGGACACCGGGCAGAACCAAGAGACAGCCACCGAAAATTCCTTATGTAACAACAGCAGTTCTTCTAATCACGTTTCCTTGAACTGGGAATAGACTGCATTTCCCAATCCAAACCCTCCCCAAGGAACAAAAACCTTTGTTATAAATATGACAGAACACAGAGCAGGAAAAGAAGAAAGTCATTCTATGTTTCGTAACAGAAGCAGGCTCCCTCCCTCCCTTCAAGACTACACGCTGCTCTCCCTGCAACGTGAGCTGCAGCAGCGCTGATGTCAGTGTGAGCAGGCAGAAGAGGACATATGGCCTTTTGTACTGTTCCCAACATGCTGCATGTTTTAAAAAAAAAAAAATTAAAAAAAATCATTATCCAGGCTGGAAAAAACCCAAACCATTGTAAATGTTTGTTTATTGCAATTTGGAAGACCTTTTTTTAGAAAAAAGCAACAAACCACCCTTAGATATGTAATCTTAAAGCCAAATGGCAGATGGGAATCAAACAGAAACAATGCATTATTTGGGGGAAACCAGGAATGATTTGGAGGAGACTTTTTCTGCCGTGCTTATTTGAGTATTTCTCTGTAACTAGGTATCATTTCTATTACTGTGGCTATGACTAACGAGGTAACAACTCTATTTACACTAGTACTGTTGTATCATTAGAAACAACAAGATTATGTACTTTAATTCTAATGCCAGCACAATTATTTTAACACCAAGTGTGTCAGATCTGACTCTATACCCCCTAAATTAATTTCAGAGTAGTGGCTAAATAAAATGACATAGTTCTTTGTGCTTTTGTTATAACACGCTCATGTGCAGCAAACTGTGAAGAAAATGTAGTAATTAGAGGTTAAATTAATCCCTGACAGACAGGCAGCTTAGTAAAGCTGGGCCCTCTTCAGAAAACATAGCATAAAGCTTGCCAGTCTTTCAGAATTAGGCACAAAGAACACGCAAGATTGGCAAGTCCCTCAGCACTGCAATCCAACCAAAGGGGAACGCTGAAAAGTCGAAGTAAGTCTTTGAGCAGCCAATACTACCAGGCAGATCTTGTGACAAATGTGATTTAGAGCTCCAAGCAATTGTTGCTGCAGCCGCTCGAACTGCCTGATCAGGATCAACCACTTGAAATTAAAGGCAGCCTTTTGCACAGTAGAACAGGCTTGTAACCGCCATATAATCAACCTTGAGACGTTCATAAAAGTGAACAATGGCATTACGTTTCATAACATAACTAGAAAGTTACCTCGCTGCTTCTGATTTTAATGCCTGTAATGGATTTCATTGCCCACGACAGAGGAAATGCTCTGTGTTATTCTGGAAACAATAAATGGGTCTGTCTCTGTAGCTCCTGAACCTGTTTCTGGAGTTCTGAGGTACTTATTTCTAGAGAAAAAGAAACTTCCACAGAAATGCAAAAGAAAAACAAGACAAAAGAGGCACCCAGCTCATGCTGATAGCCACTAAGCTTTTCTTTTCCATGCATGTCAACACAAGTAAATGTTTTTTCCGATCTCTCTAGCTGTGGCACGAGGAAAGTAGCTGTGTTTTGAACCCATGCAAACACAGCCTGTTATGAGAAGGGGAGATGCTAAAGGGTGCTTGCTCTGTGCTGGGCAAAAAGCACCTGGGCTTCCCCACACTGACAGATCCTGGAGCAGGAATTGCAGAGGCACCACCCCATCCGTCCCACCTGACTCACCCGTTACCTCCAAAGGTGGAAGGTGCAAAGAACTGCCTTCCCCCTGGGCTAACACTGATGCCACTCAATAGATTGCCTGACATGGGGTGAAACAATAACGTAGTTAACACCCTCCCCTGCCGAGGTAATCTATATCATGTCTGTGACAGGCTGAGCCCCCCAGACGGCCCTGACTGAATGGGAAAGCACAACAGGCACTTGCAGTTGGATAACCAGGTAAATTCAAAAGGAAAAAGGAAAAAGAAAAAAGAGAGAAAAAGAGAGAAAAAGAAAAAGAGAGAAAAAGAGAAAAAAGGAAAAAGAGAAAAGGAAAAAGAGAAAAAAAGGAAAAAGAAAAAAAAAAGCAAAAGCCTGTATTACAATTAAAGTAAAAGCAAAAGAGGGGCTTGTGGAGACTGGAGATCAGTGTGGGAGTGCATTAACACCCCCGGTATTTCTGTTCTACTCAGATCATCAATTATTAACAAATTAGGACATGCCTGATGGGGTACTTACGTAACATTTCTTTATCAATAAAGCTGCCAAGTCCCTTGCAGGGAAAAGCAGAGCAGTTTTCAACAGGTCATAATATGTCGCTTTTCTTTGGACAGCGTATGATGGTGAATTCTGGTTTCCCTCTCCTCAGCCCGACCACCCATTCTCAGGAGCAATTTTGGCCGGGCCAGCAGCCCCTGCTTGAAGCCCAGGGCACACCCCAGCTCCCCGAGCAGCAGCCCTTTAATCAGGTCAGCGCTTATCAATGGCTCATTGTGGTGATGAGGCAGCGCTGGGAGGAAAGGGCAGTGGAAACCCCGCATCCCCCAGCATCTCCCTGCAGCATCTCCCTCGCCTGGGCCTCACTGGCACTTCACTGGCCCCACGGAAACAGCCACCGGCCGTGTGCTCCCTGGGCATGGTCTATGTCCCCCAGCCAGTCCAGCTGGCCTGGCTGCATTGGCAGGGAGGGTTGGAAACCTGCAACTCCCCCACTCTACCCTCTGGGCACAACTGTTCCTCCACAGGAGCAAAGGGCCAGGTAAAATTCAAGCTGCAGAGACAACAGCCTTGGCCCTGCTTCGTTTCCATTTCTCTTCCTCCATCAGGTGACACTGAGCAGGGTGGGGGCACAAAACAAGCCCCTTTCCCTGCTTCAGGGCCTGATCCTTCAGCCCTTGACTCTAGGATCAACTCTAAGTCTCATCATTCATAGAAAGAACTGCTAGGCTGGGCCCTGCGAGGAGAAAGGCTGGTGTACCCTCCTGGCACCCAGCCTCACAAAAACCTTTCAGTTCATCTGAGAAGTACACCGATGTAAACAGCTCTAAAATGAGCTACTGCAACTTTGCAAGCAAATGCTGCACTAAGTATTTTCCTCTTGAAGAGATGACTTTGTAATATATTTTCTTCCGTTTAAAAAATGAAAATTATTATCAGTGAGGAGACTTCCCAAGAGGAATAAAGACTCTTCGTAGCTCATTTGCATTTGCTAGTTATCCCTCTCTGACTCATCACTCTCTGGTAGTGCAACTGGTGACTTCCAAAATGATGGAGTTGCATCCCAAAAGCCATGAGCCTGCTCTCACCCTGAGATATGCTTTCATTCTGAGCAGAGCTAACAGGCTGGTCCACAGCAACTGCAATGAAAAGTATCTACCAGAAGAGAAGGCCAATAAGGTGAAATGTTTACTGACATGAGACTTCAATTTTCTGTGCAAAACACAGGCAGTAATAATAAAGAAGACCATGATGCAAGCACAGACTGTTTTGCAAAGTTTCCCTTCAGTCTCTGGTAGCCCTGAAATGGGTTACAGAAATTCAGAACTGTGTTATTGATCACTGTCTGTTCTGCAGGACCATGATGTTTGTTTTTATTTGGTTGGCTTTTGTTTGCTTGTTTAGTAAAAGAGCATTTCTCTTTTGTTGTTTTCACTTAAAACAATACTCCAGTATCTCCCAATATCTGTCCCAATCTGAAGCAACACTAATTGAGGGTAGTACTAAACACCTAAACAGTTTCTTCATGTATTTGTTCAGCAATTGCCTTGTCCAGAGCAGCCCTTTGCGGGGTGCACAAAAGAAAACTTGCTAAGAGTACACAATGGTATCCTGCACGTTTGGCATTTTACAGCAATGCTCTAAAGTTCCCCTTAGAAATTACTGGCAAGGAAGGAAGTTCTGCATAATTTTAGCACACAACATCTGAAAAAATTAGAACAGTCCCAACTGTTCTTTGAGATGTATAAAAGAACAGTTGAAAAACTTACAGTTGACTGGTGCTACCTAGGTTACCCGTCAATGGCATTGAAACTGGTATATTATTAAGAGAGGTGTATGATGGGAATTGGTTTATTGTGCTGATCCATAGTAACCAACTCCTGTTCGTCCATCATTTATCTCTCTCACCAGCGACATATGGGTTTGTCTATTCACACTCTCAGCATTCTCTCTGCTCCAACAAACAGTCAGCCTTTTCTGCTGGGATAAGGAGATTTTTTAGTTACATCCATTATGTGCGTATCAACATTTATGGCAGGAAGATAATTGCCAAAGAGCTCAGGGGGATAAAAGCTCCCTCTTTATAACACAAACCCCCTTAAAAAAAAAAAAAAATCAATATTGATATAAAACAGTTTAATGCAAAGCCTTGGTGTGTCTTCTGCTTCCTTCAGTTCAAAATACTTTTTTTTTAACATAGCAAGTCAAACTGGAACATCAGGTAGAGAACCTTAGTAATGAGTTACACTACTGCTCTTCCCAAAGAGGAAAAAATAGCAGTGAACAATATTAATTGTTCCTTAAAGAAGTGAGTGACAAATGTGTCAGATATAAAGAGGGTTCCTTGGAGAGGCGCCAGCATCATTTAAACTGATTTAGCTATCTTTTTTTGGAGACCATACCAATTACTAATGAATTGTAACTTGCAGTCACCTTCACCTAAATGTTGAAAAATGCTGACGCTCAGAAACAGCCAGCACCAGGGAACAATGAAAACCTGGGGATCCTGCCTTTTTTTCTTATTTAAGGAGCTCAGCCATCCTTCTCCTACTCCATCCCCCAGTTTGGATAAATCCATTTGTCACAGCTTCTGCAAGATTTACTTCACTTTCCCATGGCTATGTACTCATAAAAGTTATTCTAAGGCGACTTTCATCAGAGTAGCAAGTAACATAGAACATTTATTGATTAAATGACTGGGAACCAATGAGTTGCACTGTACTTAACCTACAGGACAACTTGTCCTTATGTTACCTTCTGCTTTACTAACTTTCGTCTCTCTCATGAAGCCAGTTACTAGGTCAATCCTTGTCCTACAGTTGCATCCAGGCAGGTTAGTGACCATTTAAGTCAGGGCAAGAGTGTCAGCCTGACACCTTGGATCACGAATCCTTGAAGTAAATCTACCTATATGTTCAGAAAGCATCTCGCACAATAGCTCCCTAATCCCATTTTAAATCTCAGAATGCTACCACATCGTAACATTTGTGACAAGGTAAGTAAAACCCCAAATATTCTGTTTGTAAGACACTTCTACCTGTCTAACAGGAAGCCATACAGAAGAATGAAAAAAATATAACTGCCTCCTGTAATTTCTAATCCCATTCCAACCCCTTTAACAACTACTTTAGCTTTAAAGAAATCCAAGAGACTTTGCAGGTTCGAACTACTTAGTTTCAAGGGACTCAAAGTGAAGCCCTGCCAATATTTGCTTTTCTGATTCTTAAGCATTAGTTAAAAGGATTAAAAATAGAGAAGAAAAACTTCAAGTTAAAAAAAAAAAGAAACAAAACAAAAAAACCCAAACACAAAACAAATAAACAAAAAACCTTCTGAAAAAAAAAAAGCTAAATTAAATTTGAACTGCTCAGTTCTACACATTAAACAGCTTTTCACTCACACGAGAGGAGCTGTTAACTGCATGTTACCTGCCTTACAATACATACTATTTGTTTTTTATCCCTGAGCAACAGACTATTTCCTGGTTGAGTTTAAAAACTCGGTGACGTTCCAATTTCAACCCACACATGTGTGTCACTGTCAACGTCAGTGGCAGGAAAACATTAGAAGTCACCCCTTGCTAATGCTTTCCTAACATGGAATTTCCTTGTATCTCGCTCCGTCAGCCCACCTCCTCCCTTCAGCTGAGAGCATCTTTCCCAAATTGCTGGGTTTTGTGTTGGGTGGTTTTGTTGGTTTTGTTTTTTTTTTCCTTCCAAACATATGGCAGTGAGGGAGAACTGAAAATGGTCAGTGCCAGAACTAGATCGCTGCATTTTTAGGCGGTAGCGTGTAATTACTCCAACTGCTCTTCCCTGCCCTAACTCCGGAGAGCGCGGCCGGAGGCAGCCCCCGGGCTGGGGCAGCTTCTCCCGCCCGCTCCCGCCACCCCGGGCTCCCCCCGCCCGGCAGCCCGCGGCCGGCCGGCAGGGAGCAGCGATCGGTGAGGAGAAGGAGGGAGCAGGCAGGGCCTCGCCTACTGGGCGCTGCAGACAGAAAGTGAACTGCAAACCTGCAAACTTTTTTTTTTTTCCCTTTTCTTTCTTTTTTTTTTTTTCCCTCCCCCTTCCAGCGCAGCCCCAGCTCGTGCAAAAATGAAACTTGCGAAGCGTTCGCCTACCTGGCGTGAAGTCTGCAACAAGTGCAGGCGAGGG
>JANHGL010012929.1:0-10195 GCA_024611195.1 Ceyx melanurus | reverse complement strand
ATTAATAATAAAATTAGAACTCCATGTAACAGAACTGCAATAAAAATACAAGCCTTTTGCACATTATGTTTGTTTTTTGATCCCTCCTTCCTGTTACGGGAATACATTCAATCTCATGTTTTGCTCATAACACATTTGTTTATTCTGACAGCTTTTTGTCTTTCATGCTAACTTCTATTCAGATAGTTCAAGTAAATCCTCACAATTAAGTTTTGTTTGTTATTGAGTCACAAAGATGAAATAGTGTTATCAACTAAATAGATAAATATCCTTCCTGTATTGGATCCAGATAACATGCAATATAAAATATAAAGATTTTGCATGTGAAAAAGTCAGGCAATTCTGAGCCATTCTGCCCCACATCCATGGAGAAATTTGAGGAGTAAGGAAAATTCTCTAGGGAGTCCATGATAGTACATGGGGTTTGCTCATCTGACAAACTTCCAGGAGAAAGTATTTTGTGAATGTTCAGAAGTCTGTGATTGATAAGAAGCACACTTTTCTAGAAAAGTCAGAAAATGTCTGCTTAGCTCCTGTAGAATGGTAATTGTACATCTGGTGTCCTGAAATGCCTTCTCAGCTGGAGAGAGGAACTTGGAAGAAATAGTGAGTCACTACCAGCTTTTGATGTGAAAACCCTACCAGCAAGTGCCTGTGGAACACTGCTGTTCTCCCTCTGCCTGGATGTCAAGTCCTGTTACCAAAGGGCAGTTGGAGTAGGGGATATTGCTGCTCCCAGCACTTCCACTTTTGTGCACAGCACTCCTGTGCTTGAAGTAGTAAGAGTGGTGAAATCCTGAACATGCTGAAGCCAGTGAGAACATCCCAATGGGTTTTACAAAACTAGAACAAATCCCCATCTGCTCTGCTAACCAGTCAAAGCAAGAGAAAACTCTGAAAAGATGCTGGGGTGAAAGACAAAACTTGATCATATAAAAATATAAAAAGCCAGAGGTTGTGATTTGTTCATTAGCCAAGCAAAGCTGAATACTTCTAAGCTTACCAATCAAATGTGCTTTCTAACTACAAATCTAAAATATACTCTTCAGTGCAAAAGTCTGTCCAATAATATAATACAGGTAGTAACTACTTTTCATTCAGTGAGCTCCATTAAAACTACAAGCTTGTAAATTACATCTTCTGCCTTTAGTTTTTTAGTCACAGAAAGACACTTTCATTTGAAGTTTAAATTGAAGATATTCACTAGTATATTATTTACTGTGCTTGTACGTACTTGTTGTAATTTTTCCTTTGAAGTTTATATATCTTCCTTTTGTATTAGTAAAAACTTAAAAAGAAACAAATCAACCAAACAACAAAAAACCCCACAACAAAACACCACCCAAACAAAACCAACAATATTTAAAATATTAACTATGAAAACAGTGTTTATAAAAATTAGGTTTTGCTTGTAAGTATTATCACCATCTAGAAACCTTTGCTTAAATATCTGAAATCCAAGCACTGATATAGAGGATACTCACTAATTTTCATCTTTATATTACTCATATTCTATAGGCATAGGTGTGTATAATTTTTATATACACATTTGTATACATGTATTTATATACACATAAATGCATATATCTACACACATAAATCAATGTTAAAATAACTTCGGGGAACATAACAAATCACTAACATTTAACTCATGACAAAATCAGTAGCCATATACTGAAAAGAATCAGAGGACTAGAATAATAGCCAAATTTAGAATGTTTTCATATGGAATTTGCTCAAGCTGCACGTCTGGCATATAGCACCATTCCAGTCCAGCTTCAGAAATTATAGAGTTATAAAAGTAAGAATGAAGCTGTTTGTTAGGCACTTCATTTTCTTCTGTCAGTCTTGAAATTCTTACAAAGACCATTTACTTAAATCTTTTTAAATTCCCCTGTGTAGATTTAATGATGCAATGTCTTTTAATTAGAAGACCATAAATTGTTATAGTGACAGTTGAATTGTACCAGTTACAGTTCAGTCAGAATACAAAATTGCCCTTGACTCAAAAGCCAGCACAAGGGATGCTTTCATGACTGAAGGACAGTTATTGCAAAATCATAGAATTAATAGGCATCTTTCAATTTAACAGCAGAAGTTTAAAACACAGAGAGATAGACCAGACATATTCTTTGGCAGGACTTCACAAAACTCCCATACTAATATATATACACTGAAAGTGTATAAAATTAATAAAAACTAAATGATAGCAGTGAAACATGGGAAATGTTTACATCCCTAAACATTGCATTTATAGCTTTTAAACAGCATTGCAGAGTAAGTTAAAAAGAAAAAAAAAAGTCAGCCTTTTTTGATAGGTTTGCAAGTTATTCAAGTAATGTCTATTGAAAGGCACCTCTGAGAATTTCTTTTTTAAAATAACTACAACTTAAGTCTTATCTGGAAAAGATGGCAGCATAAAACCAAGTATTTAAATACAGTTACACAATTTAAAATTCTTAGTGCATATCAAAACAAAAGCTCTTTGTTCCACCCTCCTTTAAACTGGCATGTATGGCTCACTGCAGGAGGTACCTCATCTAGTCTGGAGATTGGTAGGCTACCTATGGTGGAAGTGTACTATTGTGAAAAGAAACATTACTAGAGGTGCAGTAGAACATTTCTTTTCCATGGCTACATTCCTGGGGATGCAAGATAGTCAAAACAAACCCAAATGTCATCACTAGCACACCGACAGCAAGAATCAGGCAGGATATGAGGTTATCTGAATGGTTCCATCGTTCTTTGGACAGCCTTAGATAACACGCTGTTGGGATGATAAAAACAAGTGGGGTAGCACTCAGAACTCCCTGTGTGTGGGAAACAATAGAAAAAAAAAACCAAACCTCATAAGCATGTATATTTAGATGTGAAGAACAAACCCCTAAATTTTTCAAATGATTGTGATTAGGTTGATACAACAGTAAAGTCAGGGAATAGAGGCCTTTTTCAATGTTGCTATATGGAAAAATTTTCAAAGTCACAAGTAACTTGCAAAAATATTTGTAAAACTACTTGAAATAACTCAAATTTATTTAAATGCTTTTGCTTTGCTGATAGAGAGCCATATTTTATGATGCAAGTACTATTAAATGTGATTAACAAAAGTTTCACAGCTTTGGAAATACAGTAAAAGTCCAAATATAATAGTTCTACAATACTGTAACTAACTTAAATAATTTAAGATCATTCAATGTAGGAGTCTAGATACAATACTGCCTAAAAAGAAACAAAAAAGGAAACATCATATTTAGATGCATATAGGCAGAGTTTCCCCAACCATATGAACTTCCTATTCCGAACTTCCTTTCTCCATAAATTAACTGATTTTGAAGCAGTGAATAATTACTTTTTTCCTACTAACATTTCTACTGACTACTACATCAAATCACATAAGATATTCAGTAGAGCTACAGATTTTTCAAAGTTCTGATATTTATAAAAAAAATATTTAATAAATAAGAGCATATGGGGTCACTTACATTCAGCTCTAAGACTATTCCAAGGCAATCATACACTAATGATACACCAGTTGCCACTGCAATGATAACTACTGTCACAACAACATGGAAAACTGTTGAGAGGTTCCCATGGAAAAACACATTGGCAATCACCTGAAACAGAAACACAGTTTTAAACCTTGATTTTGCTCTTTATATTCGCAAACAGTTTATTCCAAATATTTTAACCTTAGGAAACCAAAAGAATGAGCGAAAATACACTGACTGAATTTTGTGTATCTTGCTTCAAGAAAACATCTTCATCTGCTTCCAAAAATAACTCATAATAAGCATTACTATAATTGCATAACACTTGCAAGACTGACATAATTACACCTGCAAGCTTTAGGGAAACTTTCTTATAATTTGCCCAATAAAAACCACAATTATTTATTGAACATACCTATTTCCTAGATGAAGATACTTTCACAAAGCAGAACTAGTAAGCATGAGGAAATACATATATTTGGCTATTCTCAACATAGTAACAGTGCCAAATAAGTAATTTATGCCAAACTTTGAATTTAAGCAGACCTGATATTATTGAGCAATTATTAATCTATTATAATAAATGTAAGATAATTTTGTATTGCCAGAATCTAAACATTACAACTAGTACCTCATACTCACTGCACATAGCAAGTTAGGATATGCTGCTATTTATTACAGATCAAACACTGACTTAAGTTACAATAAGTATGAATAATGTGAAAATATTATTAATATGTATAAATATTGTTAAAGGAATAATGTAATAAATTCTTACCTCTCTGGTCACAAAACATTCAAGGGGGAAGGTCAGAATTACAGTAACTCCATAACAAAACCTTCCAAATGTAGCAAGGTTGTCATCTCTACAGTAGTTTTCAAATATATCTCCTGAGGTACAGCAAAACATAATTTAGTTTGAACTTCACATCATTTGCCTATTAGCACATTGAGATGTAAGTTACTGCAGTTACTGAAGTAATTGAGGCTTTCTGATCCTTTTTCCTGACACGTCAAGAAACTGCAGCTACAACTGCTGATTATATCCAGGAGGAGGTTTCACCTTATCCTGGTTGTAGCAGTGTTTGTATTTCAAGTAGCATTTCTCTTTCAAAAGTATTTTAATGTGAACACATTAAAGTTTGTCATCCGTTATCTTCCACTTAACACGAATTTTGTACAGGATATTGGTGTCTGTTTAAATAAATACATAACATTCAGAAAGTAGCTTGCCTATGTAAGATAGATTTCCTTTAAAAAACGTAATTCCTACAACATTACACAGGAAAGATCAGGAAGTTACCTCTGGAGAATATAATTTATTAATTTATCAGATAAGTGTATAATCATAGCTGGTAAACTACAGTGAAGAATTCAAAATATTCCAACCCCAAAAAGCCCATTATATATTATTATCTAGCAAATCTTCTTACATCTAATAACAAAAGCATTGATAGAAAATTCAAATCATCATCTTGCTTAGCATTTAACTCAAAGAATTTGGAATAATGTACTCCGAGAGACAAGAGACACTGAAAAACAGTGATCAGATTATTCATCAGGTCTTTTCTACCCAAATACTACACTGTCTTCTGATTTCCTGCTTTTAGGATCACAATGGCACTGAAGGAGCAATAAAGTCTACCCTAGGGAAAACAGCCAAAATATTTTGACATGGCTCAATATTTTGTCTTGGCTTAACAGCTGAGCTTGTTGTGAAGACAGAAACAGAGCTAATTTAGTGTGCTTTGGGAGAAAGTTTGAGATGTTAATGACCATGAGATTCTTGTGATATCTCTGAAGCTGGAGATCCCCTAAGATGGAAGCCAAATGGCTGAAGGAGGGAGTCTTGTTAAGATAAGACTGCCCTATTTCAGCTAAACAACAGGCACCAACAAATCTTGAAGGCCAGAGTGTCCAAGTAGAGACCTTTGCCTAATTAATGGAAAATTAACATTTGCATGCCTGAGTATGGTAATGAGCCTAAAGGAGTACATGCTAAACACAAATGACTATGTTACTCAACTCTCCATCCAAATCATGCTAAACATCAGCAGAAGGCAGGGACAGACAGAACTAGGGTAGAAAAATCACAAAGGGAATACAGGGAGCAGAGGGAGGAGAGAGAAGACTGAAAGTCTCTTGGAGATGATCGATGAGCTGTGCTCCTCTTCCTCCACCCAAGACAGGGACACATTCTTGGTAAGAACTTCATTATACCTCTTATTCCTATTATCTATTACCTCTTAATCTATTATCCATCTGACTGCATCACATGTTACTCAGGAATTCTCTGCTTGAGCTCGATGATCCTTTTTCAGTCAGTGCCTTTATCAACAGCAATTCTGAACCTCTGTCACTTGAATAAATCAATCCTACTTGTTCAACTTTTAAACTGTCTCAGCATTAAGTCCTTAACCAGACTCTGAAATGGGTAACCACCAGTTCAGCAGGAGACCCAAAGCTGGGCTCCGAGACAGGCACAAGCATGTTGTTTACAAGCCTCTTAGGCAGGGCTCTGAGGCATAACTCCCAGACACACCGTAGACTTTGAAGAACTGCTCAGAGAAACCCCTGGGCTCTGGCAGGCAAATGTCTCACTCCCACCCTTAACATAAGACAGGGGTGACAGAAGGTAAGATGGAATCTGCTTACAGTAGAGTCATATACTGAGGAATAGCTGCAGTCAGAGCTTTCTATGCTTGCAATATCTCAGCCAGTCTGCACTTAGTCCAGCTAGAGTTCCATGTAGGACAGTCAGTTATTCTGCATAAACGGCACTGGAGGCAGAGAAAAAAAGACAGTTCAACCAGTAACCCCCATCCTACAATTCTTCTGTTCTCAACTACATGCTGCTGCTTATCAGGAAAGGAAAAAGCTTGGAAATCTTCTACTACAATTTGGAACGGGACTATTAAATAACAGAAAATCTGCTTGCTTATGAAATCTGTATTTATGACAGTATTTATCAAATGACATGACATGATATCAAATGTCATATAATATGTATTTATCAAATTTATGCCTTGTTCTTCTGAAGGCATCTTTTCAACTTCAACAAAATGTTGCTAAATAGTACAATGGAACGTTTATTATATGTATATTTATATTTATATGTATATGTATATTTGTATACCCACAGAGGTGATGGTATAACTTGTTACAGCAGAAAAGCTGTGTAAAGATAGGAAATATCTCTAAGTCAGAGATGCAGACAGGAAAAGACAGAGGAGAATGTACAGAATGATATCCCAGGCACCCTATAAAAATATCAAGGCAATTTTTGTTCTTAGCACTCTCTGCTAATGGACCATGTCTGTAAATTATAGATTATTAGTTCTCAGAAGTATTTTGGTTATGAAAGTATTTAAAGGGAACTTCTACCAGTGAGGCTTGCACTTGGCAATTTGACACCTCAGCATGCAACTGACATCTTTGTATCCTGCATTAGTTGTTGGGTAACCACTGGCAATGTCCTTTTTCTGTCCAAACATAGTGATTGTAAAAAATACCCAAATCATGCTAAGATATTAACAACAGAAGTCAAATGGAAAGGTGGAAATGCAAGGATTGTGGCAAGCACCAAAATTGAGGGATAGAGCAGTTTACCTTCTGTGTATCCTGTGAAAGTGACATATCCACAGGCAGCGAACGCCACACTGATGACAGCGGCGAGTGAGACAGACATGTGGGTGACTCGAGACCAGTTCTTTAGTGTGGGTTCTTCCAGAGACCCATATATTAAAAAGCTGTTATGGTTGCAGATGAATGCTGAAACACACATGACAGTTAAAGGGAACGTATGAATCTATGCATATAAATTAAATTTACAGAGTGTATACCCAGGGTAGGAGAAACATAGCACAGTTAAATCCACTCATTATTGAATGCAAACATTAATCTTGCAAAAAATGACAGAGATAAATGCCTTGAACTTTTACTTACTTGATTTGAAGAAGGCTTATTTTCATCTTGAGATGACACTGATTACATTACCCTAGAATGCCATGCCATTTCCCACCCTCCATTGAACCTCTATTTCCTCTTTATGCTCAAGAGCCCAACAGCAGTTTTGACATTGCTTTTTAAAAAAATGCAACAGGGCTATTTGCTCTTTCCAGACTTCCTATGACATCCATCCATTTAGGCAGAAAGCATTGGGAGGAGTCAGATTATCACAGCATTAACAAGAAGTAATATAGCAGATCCTGCAGGCAGGAACAGATTTGGGAATGAGGATAATGGAGGCAAGTTAAGACTCACCAGAATGGTTCATTGTGAGAAATGGGAAGCAACAGGCACTCTCTAGAGAATGGATACATCACAGTTTAGGATTTCTCTGTTAGAGGTTATCCAAGAGAATGCAGATCAATTATAACCTCCTCAGTCTATCAATTAGATTAACTCTATTGGTGCAGATGGTTTAAGATGATCTGATAGTTGAGCTGGATTCAAGTGCCATGCTGCTGTCTCTGCTACAGTGGCAACAGCCTTTAGGAATGCATGGGCAATGGATGGAGATAGTGTCTTAAACTGTAACAACTAATATATATCGATCTTATATATATATATATATAAGAATATGGATGACTCAAAGTAAACAATTTTTTATCTAAAACCATTTAAACATGAATATTAATAAATTACAATTAAAAATGCATTTTCGGAATTCAAAAACAATGTACTTTCTTACAGTTAATATGAATATTGAAAATACAGCAAAATAACACTTACCAAATGACATCACACCAACAGCTTGTACTGCATTTGATTTTGCAAATATCCATGCATTTTCTGATTTGGGTCTAAAACAGACGTTCATTTTAATAGATTATCCTCTTTTCAACTATCAGTTATTAAAAATAAGTTAAAATACCATGCTATAATTCAGAACTGCAAGATCTCCAGAACTCTCTAAAATAGGCCACAGTGTTCACCAACAGTAACCTGAAACTAAGGAGATACCCTTCTCACCTCACTCCTTTTGATTAAAGTATTTCTGTAATCAGGTTTTATAGCAAAAAATGCCATTCTGTTTCAGTTACCAGTTTTATTATAAAACCTCAAGTCATCATATACCAAGAAACTGCAACAGGGAGTGTAAAAGCTGTTAATGTTTCTAAGGTTATTCCAACCCAGAATCTCTTCTGACTATTTAGAGGCTATTTCCCTTTGAATTTGCACATACAATCCATACAGTCTAGAGATTATTTTTTTTTTCTGGGCTACAAATCAAGTGAAGCAGATTGCCTTTCTTTATACCTGCACCAGCTGCTCCTCATAGTAAAGGAATTCCTAAAGGAGTGATAAAATGAAGTGCAACAGAGTATATGGAGACTTTTATAATCAGGCAAGAATGTAGTATCTCCCACATTTGCTCCTCTAAAATATGCCCAGAATTTTGGACATGTAGTAATTGTGGTTCTTCAAGGAGGATCACAGAAAACCGTCAGCAAACTTTGTTAAACTCCATTTGATGCACAAATTTCCTCTCTGAATAAAGAGCCAAAACGAAGGAAAGGGAAGGGACATGAAACATCCTTTTCAAAACTACAATTTGATAAAAATATCAAAGTAAATTCACAAGCCAATTGAGCATTATATTTGTAATATTAAAGCACAAACGAACAGTATAGAGAAGCTTGCTCTTAAAAGGTTTGCCGATGATAACTTTGATTACTCCAGTTTTATTTAGAGGGCAGGCTGCTACCTGAGGCAGTAGTGTTATTTTCCTCCTGCTCTAGAAAGCAGTACAGCACTCAATGCATTTCTGTCCAGGTAACAATAGCAGCTTTGTCTCTGCCTCTATCTGGTGGTAACTAGCTGGTTTTTACAGCTGTAGTGGCATATGCTATGGCATATGGTTTCAACTCCACCTCCTTGCCCTAAAATGAAAACAAACAAACAAACAAAAAGACTAAAAATATGTTGCTGTTTATCTTCTCAGAACTCTTACCTATTTATTGAGAGCTCAAGTAGTCAATCCTTGCTTTTCCATATTAAAAATAGATTGACACTTATGCTGATTCAGTTCAGATTTAGAGCATCTTTTCAGCTTTAAAGATGTGGTTATTAAGCTTAACTTTGAAGTAAACAGAATCTGAGAACCAAAATCCATCTCAGTTTTTTTGTCATATCGTCTTCTCTTCAGCAGCTGTATACAGCCCTCCCTGAACATTCTCAGACTCAGTATATAGATGTAACAAATACTATGGATGAAACAGAGGTATCTGGCATTTGTCTTTTGAAATAGGAGTTCCGTCTTGGTATAGCTGATATAGTTCCTTATATATAGTGTAGCATCCACATTATGACACTGGTTTCAAATCACTAAAGATATCTGTGACCAATTCATGTTAATATTTTTGAATGTATTATTTTTCAGGAAAACATTCACAAGGGTCAGTGTGGGGTCCAATATTATTCAACATATTAATCAATGACCTGGATGAGGGGACAGAATGACCCTCAGCAAGTTTGCTGATGACACCAAACTGGACGGAGTACCTGACACAGCAGCAGGCTGTGCTGCCATCCAGAGAGACCTAGACAGGCTGAAGAGATGGGCAGGGAGAAATTTAATGCAATTTAACAAGAGCAAGTGTAGAGTGCTGCATCTGGGGAAGAACGACTCCATGTATCAGTACAGGCTGGGGGCTGATCTATTGGAGAGCAGCTCTGGAGAAAGAGACCTGGGGGTCCTGGTG
>JANHGL010012928.1:14736-98266 GCA_024611195.1 Ceyx melanurus | reverse complement strand
AAAAATAAAAATCAAGGTGGCTAAAAGCAAAGAACATATTGTTCCTTTTTTTTTTCTTTCTTTTTTTTTCTTTTTATTTATTTTTTTTTTCCAAGGATTCTTGGCTGATTAAAAGTAATACCTTGTTTCCCATCCTCTTGCAGTCCAGAATGCCTTCCAGGATGAAGGTGGTACATGTAACGAGAAAGGCAGAGTGCATAATGTGCTGATCATTCTGGCTGACACAGCAGCTTTATGGGAACTTACTTCTCCCACTGCAGTTTCCATCACAAGCACCTGGAAATACAATGGAAAATGATCCAAGCACTGTACAAATGAGAGCATTGGGGAGAACCATGATTTTCATTCACAGTGAGTTCTATGTGCACTTCTACTCCCAAGTAGCTGTCTAACCTTTAGAATATTATTCTAATGTAAATTAATTTTTCAACCATTAAAATGTTGACATAATATTGGAAGAATGAAGGGTTCTGAAGACCGTGTAAGTCTTGTCTTCACTCGACAATCTCCTGAGAAATACTTTTCACGTCTTGAAGTGAATAACTGCAAACAGGAATTATAAATGCTGTCCTTTGAGTCCTGTTGCTGTGAAGACAGCAAATACAGTATCTAATATCAAATAAAGTATCTAATTTTTGAGTTGAAGTAATTTGTGGCAAATAATGCTGAAAATTTTACCTAGCAAGTTCAGTGTGCTTAGGTACATAAAGGCATCTTATATAACAGTTGCTGAAATGGATGGAAAATATATTGGCTTTACACTCCAATAGAGAAGATTTATTGGAATTTTCATTGTTGCTTGTTGATCGGTTATAACTAAAATAATTATATCTATCATTTTAGGATGTCAAATTTTCAATACCATTGTACTTTATACCATTTCAGTGGTAACTGAACATTACTAGAGATTATATACCTCTAATTGGAAGACAGGCTTGAAGTAAATATTTATCTAAACTTTATCTTTTATATGAACTTTTAAAGAGACGAAAGCACTGTTGTTTCATATAAATAGAAACATTACTGCAGTCTTAACTAACACAACATAAATAATGTTGCTATGGTAATGGTTTAAGAATTAAATTCTATTTTATCTTAAACATGCTAATTTAGAAGCCAGTAGGGATATCTCTAAGTATGTGAAGTTTACTAAACATCAGACCTGGAGCTATAAATTCGACAGAATTAAAACACCTGCCACATAATAATCATGATGGTGGGTTATCTTATTTTATTCTACCTTGTCTCCCCTACATCCCTCTACAAATGACCAGATTTCATGGAAAGTTTTTAGAAGGCTACTTCATTTAGAATGATCACATAACAAATATATTATGTGTACATTAGCCTGAATAACAGCTATTACAATTCAAAGTATCCCTGCTTTTCTCAAAGAAAATACTGTATTTAGATTAAAAGCCTTACACTGAATGTATTAGAATTACATTCACTCTCTCCTTAGTCTGAAAAGAAGTGTTAAAATATTCACAAAAGCTTCACAAACTATTAGGTGTCTTTTTGTGATTGCTGCCTCTCTAGCTAGCACAGTCAGGAACCTACAGAGGTTTCTTGGAAAGTAATCCGCTCCAAAAGCTCATTTTCTGCCTTTGAGTATTTCTAAAGATTGATTTTGATTGATTGATTGATTGATTAACAGCTGCTTCCTAGTCCCTGATCAAGGTCAAGACTTTGATTGCTTTGTCTGTGTATGACAAGAAAGTGGTTGTTCTCTGAAGCTAAACATGTGATTATAAATTTCAAAGGTACCTAAGTGACTTACAGTTTGTCTTCACAGACCAGTTAATCCACATTAAATGAGGGAAATAATTTACAGCACCACTTTCTTTCTGGGCAGCTACTCAATCACAGCACACAAGCACTTGTAAATTAAATTCACAAAGGTTAGCTTTAGCCTGGTAAGGTTAATCTCCCAAGGCTCCTCTACACATACAGAAAGGATGCAGACTTATCTAGGAGACTCAGTGTACAATCCCTCATCACAAAGTGAGGTTTTTCCAACCTTGGAGTTAGTGTGAAGAAATCACTGCAGTGTAATTGCACTGCACTAACTATTCAATGCAGACAAGCATTTACCAGCCTGTTCTTTTTTTTTTTTTCATTCAAAAATGCAAATTAGTATTTAAAATGATATGTTGAAGTTCAAATTGACCTATTTTTCACTGAATATGCCAGACTTTTCATATGTTGTTTTGTTGAGAAACTCTGACAGAATAGAACTTTCTCCTTCACTCCTTGAATATCATTGAAATATTAGTAAAAGGGAGTTGCTCCAGGTTCCACTTTTCAGTACTGTATCTCTTATTCTAGGAAGAAAGTACTTTTCCTGCTATTCCAAGTTCAATCATTGTTTTGTATGAAATAAATCAGACAAAAAGAAATATAGGTATCATTCTGTATAAAAAAGACACAGTTAACTAGCACATCTGCAAAAAACGCAGAAATTTTGCTGCTTGGAAACATGGGGATGAATAAATGATGAGGGATAATTACACTGCCAGCAGCTGAATTTATAGTGAACTTTGTCAGCTAAAGTGTCATTCATGTCTCAAATGGCATAGTCAATTAAAGCAGTTAGAAAACATGCACCAGCTGTTAAAATGCTTAATTTTTACTATTTTGGGTTAAGTACAATGTTAAAAATCAACATTTCAAAGCCATAAAGTCCATTATAGAGACAGGTGCCTTCTCTCACTAATTCTGCAATGAGAGTTTAATTTTCCTTCCTTTGAAAACGTCCATCCTTACAGTTTAATGGTGCACAATCAATAGCACGATTAGTAAACAAAATATTTTTGAAACCTTGATGCATTCTGGTGTTTCTGACAGTCTAAATGACTGCAGCTACATTTATAGGTAATACAAAACAAAATGGTGTCAAAGCTACTATTCAGAGTCACACAAAATCACAGAATGATAGGGGTTGGAAGAAACCTCCAAAGATCACCTAGCCCAACCCCCCTGCCAAAGCAGGTTTGCCTGGAGATGGTGGCACAGGAATGCATCCAGGAGGGTTTGGAATAACTCCAGAGAAGGAGACTCTACAACCTCCCTGGGCAGCCTGTTCCAGTGGTCTGGATCCTCACAGTAAAGGAGTTTTTCCTCATATTCAGGTGGAATTTCCCGTGTTCCATTTTGTGCCTTTTGCCCCTTGTCCTGTCACTGGGCACCACTGAAAAAAGACTGGCCCCATCCTTCTGACAAATGCCATTTAGATATGTATAAGCATTGATAAGGTCCCCTCTCCAGCCCCATGTCTCTCAGTGTTGGAATATTTTAGATCCCAAGTCAGTCCAAGCTGGATGACAATCATCATTTTGATAAACCATATATAGAACAACAGAGGCAAAATCTTCTGACAAAAAGCTATGTCATTACATGTTGTAAAAACAAGTTTCTGTGGACAACTAACATTGACCTGTTGTCATGTAAAATACAAATGGGCAGCAGATATTCATCAAGGAAGGTTCAATGTCTATTGTTGGGACAAAATACTCTCCACACCTCTGGTCCATCACATTCCTCCCAAAGACCAGTGAGGCAAGGGACTTGAGAATGTCTTCTATGAGTGCTCTGCTAATCCCCCAAATTTGAGATGTGTTCAAGGACTTAGAATGCCTAATTCTACAAGGGTCAGTAAATAGCTAAGCACCTCATCTCCAGCTATTTCTTTCCTCTCTCCATTAACTGGCTTGGCTACAGCTTAGCTTCTAGAAACCCAGTCTCAATGGGAAGAAATCAAGAGAGAAAGAAAATCTATCACTTCCTCATATAATTGTTTTTTCCACTCATTAATCAGTATTAGAACTGCGTGTGTTTTCATAATGGATTTGCCTGGTTTTAGCTTCCAGACATTGTTTTTTTGTCTTTCTTTTCTCACCAAGTGCCTTAATAACAAAAATTTCCTCTCTAGGACTGTGTGAAACCACTGTCATTAACTTTCTTTTGCATAAACTGTAGTGATTGAACTCTTTATATCTCTCGCAGGAAGGCATTTTCTCTGGGTTTTGAATACTTTTCTGCACCCTTTGTGATTTCTCAGTAATGTTTCTGTGTAACATGAACCCCCATTGCTACTCAGTATGCTTCTGTTGGTCTTATCATGCCATAAGGAGAAGTGAAAATTACTTCCCTGTTGCTATTCAGTAATCCCAGATATATTTTATTTCTTTTTCTTTCAAAAGCATTTTAAATGTTTTAAAAGCATATACTTCTGGCACGTTTTTCAGTACATATTCAGCATGTGTAATTTGGTCTGTAGCTGAAAAAACAATGCATTCAGATTGACCCCTGTTTATGATGAGAGGAATAATGTTCTGTCTTTTGTGCTGTCCCTACTGCTATTTACAATACTTCCTCCCTTTGTTAAATCTGCACAGCTTATATGTAGTTATTGTTCAGTTAATTTGGTGGTGTTAAACATACTTCAAACACAGTAGCAATCCCTGTAGAATGCCTTTGAGTTGTCCTCTTCTGCCCCACTTTTAATTAATATTTCTCAACAGCTGTCAGGTACTTTCTAATCATCTGAGGTGCTCTCACAATGCTGTGCAAACACTTAACATTTTAGTTGGTGCACTGAACTATAAGCTTAATTTTTAAAGAATCGTGAGGTATTCATAGCAGGTAAAAGAATTTGAAGTTTGTGTCTTCTTTCCCTTCACTGAAATAACTGTGAGCCATTCTCAATCTCTTTTACCTTTTGGCTGATCCTGGAAGTGAAATCTCCCACAGGTTCTAGGTTAATGATACCACCAGCTTGTTAAGAGCCATACTACCCCTACCAAATACAAGTGCCCTTCCAGCCCTCCCCTGAGGGAGCTACAGAAAAAAAACCCATAAAAGAGCTCTTTGGCTATCCTTTTATCTACCATTCTTTTCCCCACTGAGGACTTATTTTTCCCTGGAGCTGGTCGCCTTGGCAAGTGACTGTTGGTGTATTCATGCATTGGTTGGATGAGGTGCTGATGCTGCTGGCTTCAACTATACAGAGGTACTATTTAAGTTAGTATTTGCCACAATATGTTTTAAATGTTTTAAGATAATTAAGAAAAAAAAAGTATTTCTTACTTTCCCAAGGGCAGGGATGTCAGCTGCCCATCCAGTACCTTGGGTGTGAAATTGCTTGCTTTGAAAAATAAGCCTCCTGCAAAGGGTTTAGTTTGTCACCAGTCAGAGATAAGAACACTAGGAAGAAGGTTAGATTGATGCAGACATCAGCCTGTTGGTGTCCAGAAGTCATCTGTGTCCTGAAGAAGACTGTCTTATCACCCCAGAATGGGGACCTGGAGCCTGATTTGCTGGTTTATATGGTAAAAAAATAGGTTCTGGTTGTTGAATATAGTGAAAGCAATTGATCAGTACTATGGGTCAAAAGTCAGTTTGGTTGTTCTTGATGCTTGGAGAGGATAGATTTCAAAACAGTTTAACAATGAATATGAAATGGTGCAATTGAAATATATTTTAAAATCGATAGCTGTATGTACCTCTATGTTTGACATTTCTATAAAAGCATTGCAAAAATTATTAATATTTTATTGTTTTTATTTTCTTGGGCAGGGGAAAACAGTTTGAGATATTGTTCCTTTTTGTAGAATCAAGTCCCCTGCTTCTGTTTCCTTAGTGCTCCTTTGATATTAGTGTCAGAATTGTTCTGCTTTCTGGTATGAACTTGGTGTTAAATGCTGCATATTTCAGTCTACTCTTTTTGACTTTAATCTGTGAGAAGACAGAAACCTGGAAAGACTGAAGGCTGACTATGACTTGAGCTGAGATAGCAACCTAAGGGGAAATTGTGTTTAATGAAAGATGTTCTTTCTCTTGTTGATGGAGGCAGCTCCTATCTGGGCTATCCAGATATGATCATTTAAGTTACTCAAACATTGTGGCTTCCTGAAAAAGAGATGAATAAATATTTTACATCATATGCATCTTTTTCTAAATTAGCATAATTTTGTACCCTGTTATCAAATATTCAGTAAAAAAATACTAAAAAAATACTAAAATGTGATTACCTAGTTGATGCCAGCATACACATTCCATTTTGAGATTCTTCTGTCTGTTTCTTTGGTAGAGTCTGACTAATTCAGTATGCAGCCACGAAACACACAGAGCCAGGATTATTCTTTCCACTTGAAAATAAGAAGTTCTGATACAGTTTCTGGAGCTAGGAGACTGCTTAATTTTCTTCATCACTGCTCTTTATTTCACATGTCATAGCCATAATCATTTATTTAAGGCTTAATTAGGCTTTCATTAGCAACTGCAGTGTATCAATTTATCAGCAGCAATGTATGCATTTAACATATAGTGCATCTTCTATATAAATCACTTTGGCAATATTGTATATTGCTGAGTTATGCCATTATAATTTCAAACATTACATGCCTAGATATACTGAAACTCTGAGGAAGACAAATGTGTACTTTGTCTAGACTTTTTAATTCAATATTTTAATACTTCAATACAGAAGTTGGGAACTGTCTGTTAGGTTTCATTTGTATCTCTGTGTGTTTGTGTATATATAGGACAGTGTTCACATACATACAAAGAGCTAGAAATTAAGATAGCCCTTGTTACCACTATTAAAGTCTTAAATATCATCAATCCTAAAGATTAGGACAAAGGGTTTTTCTGGACTTGTAGCTGGGACCTGAAAAACAGTGAAACTGTGACTTATTCCACAGATCTGTTACACCACAAATACAAAACCTTCTTTAGGCTGCATCCCTGAAGATATATAAGAGATGTAAGAGATGACAGAAACTGACAAGAGAGATGGCCATGGTATTGATAACAAGGATATGTAGAGTTGGAACTCTTCACCATGTAGATGAAAATTCATAAGTTTTGCACGTTTCTCAAATCTTCCCTAAACTCAGATGATTTCAGTATGTTTGCTGCTTCAAAGCTAAGCTCATAATCAGACATATTTCCAGTTCAGAGCCTTAGTTAAGATACAGCAAAAGAGTGTAATAAATAAACCAAGCAAGGATGAGGAGTTTTAATCATTTATTGATTGTATAAAACTCGAGCTATCTTTCATTGCAATTCTGTGTGCATAAAGCTTCTTTTTAGCAGAGGAAGATACTACTGACAGAGAACTAATTCATTGTTAGTTAAATTGTACATGCAAACTCTTTAGAAGTTGTTGGGGAATACTTTTCCATTAAATATTTCTTAATATGGGTCATGTGAAACTTTTTTTGTGTGTGTGCATGTTTTTGTTTTGTTTGTTTTTGCATAAGGGTAAATATAATATTTATTAAATTAAATTTCATTTCACAAGCATGAAAACATCTTATATTTTGGCTTCCAACAAATAATGTTATTTAAATATTATTAGAAATTCTTGATATTCCAAAAGTGACTATTTGTATTATTTACTTGAAGATTAAGCATCTTTTAAACTCAGTGGTATGTTTTGTACTATGTCATTATCCACATTAAGTATTGATATTTAACATGAAAATAGAATCTCAGTTGCTCTCTATAGATAACTCTGAAATGAAGTTTGCTTCACGTTACCAAGGAAACAGATCTTTGCAAAGATGTAAGGCTACTTTGATGTCATTGTAAACCACTAAAGTGGAAATCTTTAACGTACGTCAACCTCTTGAGAGTAAGCAGTTTGCTCTAATCAAAATGAATATAAAATTATTCTGAGCATGTAGAAATGCAGTATTCCTGAAGCAGGCATGCTCACAGCTAACTGCACATCTTATTCTCGCAACGATTTAGAAGCAAAACTAAATCTGATTACACTTTATTGAAAGATACCTGGATGCCTAACCCTACAAATTAGTGATGATTTTTCTTCCTGAAAATTTAAAATGGCATATATATAGCAAGTTAAAACTGGTGTATTATTCAGTGCAGCTTCATATTGTGAATTGCTCAAGGAGATAATATATGTTTACTTTTCAAACTCACAAAGACTAAAATGGTTGGAACATAGAAGAGGGAAAACCCCCCCACCAATAACTAGTGCTGTTCAGGGCTACACTGTGAATCTGATGCTAAAGCCCTTTGTGCAAAATGCCCTCACAGACATTTGTGTTTAGGGAATTAAATAATTTAATAAATTACAAAAACAGTAAAAAAGATCTATGAGAAAAATTAAATCCCATTTGAAATATGAGCCATGTTGCTGTGAATATGGAAGGTGAATTTCTGCTTATCCTTCCTACAGGGTTCAAAACAATAATAATAAAAAATAATCCTAGACTAAAACAGCTGATTATTTAATGTTTCTAAAAGTAATTATCTGGCTACAGTGGCTAGAATGAGGTGTTAATACATGTATATTAAGGTAGGAAAATACATCTGTATGTCAAAAATGACTGCATCTTTATTTGTGCACTGCATCTGAAGTATGACATGAATATTTTAAGGTACCTGAGAAAGAATCAAAGACAATACACGTTTTATCATTCAAAATGAAATAATGAAAACCCTGAGACCAAATTACATCAATTAACTTTGAAGCTATTCGTTGGACATGTTCTATTTCTGCTATAACATATAAAACAACAGATTTCTACATAAAAGAAAAAAAATGGCTCTGTTAAGACAGAAGTATAATTTCAGAAGAACACTCTTCAACTTTTGCTTGTGAGCTAAGACTTGTGAGACTTACATGGTTGCACAGGATGCTACAATGGGGAAATAAGGAATCAAGCCTATGCAACAGTGGCTGATTTTAGTTATCTCCATGATGTTCTAAGTGTATCAAAATCATTATTCTTGAAAGATCAGATGTTTCTGCAACAAAGGTCATCATATATTAAAATCACATTTAATTCACCTTAATCAAGTTGAATATAAAAAAAGCTTCAAAATTATTTGTATTTATTTACATAGATAACTGAGCCATGAGAATGCTTGGATATTTCAGGAAAAGGTCACTATTTATAAATTGCTCTGTTTCTAGAATAATATCCACAATATGCTAGTGAAGGGTATATGAAATAAGCTAAGAACATATGTGACAGGAGGCTAAGACCTTATGTCTAGAAGTCTCAAGATTTTACGGGATACTCTGCCTTAAATAAGATCTGTGAAAAGTGATTTGACAAGGAGTTTTGGCATTTGATATAGAGAAATCCTTCACAAAACACAGCAGGAAACACTGGGTAGGTGACAGCACAAGATGACAACAGCATTACATTGGTGAAATTATTGTCTACAGATGTTTTCCAAGTAAATCATGCTCTTGTCCCACGTTAGAGTCAGCTGAGGACAAACTGGCTGAAAATTAATCTGCACAGGATAACAAGCATTACTGGAAGTCAGGGGAGAATTTGCTCTGAGCAATGGAGGAACATGCTCTTTACATCTCTGCAGCCTTTTTCTCAACACATTTTACTCTTGTTTCTTAGCATGTTCTTAAGGGTTTGTGTCGTAGAGTTATTTATATACCTACAGAGCAAATGGATGTTAATGAGGACTAGAAGGAA
The DNA here is from genome assembly GCA_024611195.1 of Ceyx melanurus. NCBI lineage: Eukaryota > Metazoa > Chordata > Aves > Coraciiformes > Alcedinidae > Ceyx > Ceyx melanurus. Next base: position 88,790 of record JANHGL010012928.1, on the reverse strand, counting down.
AGCCTATGCATCATTTTGATGCTTTGGGAAGTTGTACTCTTGATTCATTTCCTAAGTGGGCAGCTATTCTGGGCTGACGCATCTTACTGGGCAGGTTGTTGTATTAGATCTGTGCTGATATGTAAAGCACTTGACTAATAATTAGCAGGGGCATCATAACGACTTCCCCGTAACTGAATGTTTGCTTTGTGGTTTGGGTTTTGTTTTTTGGTTTTGTTAGTTTTTCTATCTCCCACACTCAGAGTGTGTGGTTTTCAGATTTAAATTAATGCAGTGAATGAAAACTCAAATTAATGAAATGCAGATTCATCAACATAGTCATGGTAGAAGGTGATTTAAACTAAACACTCAATGCAAGTGCATTTTCTGGCCATTTGTTCTGGTAGGCAGTGTGGTGGCAGTTTGTTTCCTCTAATCTTACTGTTCATCAATTCTTATATTTCTAGCAAGAAGACAAGTGATTTCTGACTGACTTATAGATCTTTAGAGAGGCCTAAAGGTACAACTTTTAATTCCTTTTCAGGTTCAGCCATTGTCTTATTGCTTTGAAATGTTTACTGGTACTGCCTAACAGATTCTAAATAAATTTGCTGAGTGCTTGTCTATGTCTGTTGCTGTTTCTGAAGCACACTGCTTCCATGTCCACGTCAAACTGTTATCTGTTATTAGAGTAATAGGGCAAAATGGAAAACAATACTTGTAAGTTTTGGAAGCTGTCACATTCATGGCATCATTAATTTTGATTTATTTATTTTTATTCTGGGAGCATCTGTATAAAGGGCAGGAAGGAACAGTCAGAAAAATGTCAGATCCTATCAAAAAAAGAGAGAAGATGATTAAACAAGAGGAAGGAGATGAAAACAGCAATTTAGATGCCAGCACCAATGACAAGCTTAACCTGCATAGTCTATGACAAAAAAGAACAATAGGGATGGATATAGCAGTGGAGGTGGAAGAACCTCGATCCAGTTTTGAAACAAAAATATAGATGATAAACCTTCACATCTTAAAGTTATACAGGAGCTCTTCTGTACTCTGTCTACAGATGGGACTGCAATTCTCATGTGCACCTTTGAATGAAGCACTTCCCATGGCAGTATTTCCAGCTTCTTTGAGGAAGTCTTGCTTTTTTCAAGGTTGAAGGAGGTTGAAATAGCTGTACTAACAATATTCAAGCTAGCTAGTTTCAAATGATGACTACTGAACTGAACTGTTCGACTACTGAACATTCGTTGCCAAAAGCAACTTCTGTAGAGGCTTTCCCCAGGGTTGAGGTCACTTTTTCTTTACGAGAAAAGTTACCATTAATTATATTCTCAAGGAATTTTCCTTTTAAAAGTGTCACTCAAAAGTTACCTGTAAACAAAGCAGTGCTCCAGTGGGAGGAAGGAGCAGAATACCTTCTATTTCACTAGCAGAGGAAAGTTAGAAGTGTTCCATTTTTACTGTCTACCTTTTCAAAGAGGTGTAATTAAACTGAAGAGACTTTTTCAAAGTCTCTATGAGCTGGAAGGCTAAAAGGGTAAGAACTATTTAACATATAAAGGTCAAGCAATTAAAACAGGTAAAATGCACCCATATAATGACTCAGGAGGAATGTACTAAGGAATACTGTTTGGTTTGCTTTTCTATTGCAGAGAAAATAAAAATCCCAGAGCCAATACTGTCCCCAAACAACTGCTTCAGTAGAACCATTTTCATTCATTTCAATGGGAATTGGATCTAGCCTTCTACTTTTTAGGCTAAGCAACAATACCAAACAACCTTTAAAAATGTGATTTATTCTAAATGAAGACAGCAGAGTTTCACCAACAGATTATTCCTTTGTTTTCAAAATAGAGTGTCTTTTCAGACAGCAAAAACAGAATCCACACTTAGAAGAAGCATTGGATTCATACTTGCATTATTGCTACACACTTCTAAAGATGTTAGCTTTTAATTGGCCAGAATATGCTACTGAAATGGGCAGCCAGATTCCCTGGTTGTAAGTTAGGATAACATCTGTCTTTTCAACTCACTCTGGCAAAGGAAGCATGCACAATTTTTTGTTATTCCAGAAGCCCTTGAAGCATGAAGAACATAACGTTCCAATGAACTGGAACTTCCCCATTCTACTGATGCTGCAAAAAGTTGATTCCTTTTCCCTCCTTTTTTTTTTTTTTTTTTTTTTAACACTACCCTCTACCCCTTTTTTTTTTTTTAATTTTTTAGGAGCTTCTAAAGTTGACACAATCTTCTCTAAATGGTTATACTGGCTAGCAAACATTCCTCCTTACTTTATTTAAGTTTTATTAAAACTAAAGCTTTTATAAAATTGAAAATGTTCTTTACTCTCCAAATGATGCCAGTATGTATGTATGACATACTGAAATTCACATTCATAGAAACTGTCTGTATACCTCATTTGTGTGAGACTAGAAACATTGAGCATTTTCTGGCTCTTAATGTTTAAAGCTAAATATTAAGTTCCTTCCTGAATTATCCAATATAAAAGCAGAATGGACAACCCTTTATTCACTGAAAGACTAAAGTTGTGAACACCATGTATTTCCAGATGAGTCTCAGTGGAATAATTTCAGGTGTTGCAATACTTTGAAATGTGGACCTCCAGAACTAACAAAGGACAAAGTACTTTATGGTAAAATGTTATTACGTGTGACACTTCTGTGACAGAGATCTTTTATGTACTTTTAGCCTATGGCAATATGTTATGGAGAGAAGAATTCACTGACATATCCAGGAAAAGAAAGTCAATGTATAAAAATTTGAAATGACAAGGTTGACAAGGTTATTTCATAGCTTTTGTTGCATTATAATAACTAACAAACTGTATTCCTGCTTGAAAAACTTCTTAGGATAAGCAATGCATTTCTGCCTAATGTTCTCTTCAGTACTATACTAAAATATTTTGTAGTTTGGTTTCTAAATACCTTTCCTAGAAAAAAACTGTAAAGAGAAGCAAACTTTATCTGATCCTTCTCTAACTAGGTTTGATAAATGAGGGTTCATGACCCTTGAAGATGTAGGCTATTGTTCTGATTTGATCTTTACTTTTTTATTCCTAATATGAACTTTTTTTTAATTTTTAATACACTATATTAAACTTTAATATGGTTCAGAATAGATAAAATCACTATAATTTTATATTATTCACTGAAATCTATGGGCTATAAAAAAAAAATGTCCAAAATACTGCTAAAAAATGTAAAGTATAAAATTATTGGATCTAGTGGGTCTCTTTTTTTCTTTTTTTCACAATATAAAAAATCTTTTCCATGCAACACAATAGAGAACTAACTACCTCAGAGCAAGATGCTGAAGTACCAGCAAATGTTCTTTCCTCTTGTGCCTGTACAATTTTGTAAATAAGAGTGAGTCATGTTGCTGTTGCTCCTTTGATCTTGTAAAATCCACCACAGAGATAAGAATATATTTAAGAAATGCTGAAAAATATCTCTTTTCTAATGATGGCAGTGTCACTGTATCATTAGAATTTTTTTTCCACCACTAATGATGCATCATTTCAAGTGATGCTTTCTCAACAGGGGAATCAAATTCACTTCTGATAGATTTTGCACTTGAGAGGTAAGATCAATAATTTCGCAAAGTATGAGGAAGCAGCTGTATAATAAAACCACACAAAAAGAAAACAAACTGAAAAGATTATTTTAAATAAAACTATAAAATAAGTCTTGTCCATTGTCATAAAAATCTATGTCTATTATTGAAGTTTCTTTTCCAGTGCTCTTTTTCTGTCAAAGATACACAGACAACACAGTGCATCAATATTAAAAAATCTGATACCTTAAAATATTTTTTTTCATACTTTGTAAATGGTATTAATCTTATCTCAATTTATATTGCAGACAATTAAAAACTCCTTTTTAATGTAAATTAGTTTTCTAATATAATTATGTTTTGATTTTATATTTTTAAAACAACCTCTACTACTAGGGTAATGGTAGGTAACAGTGGTAAAGATATCTGAATATTTAAGTTTCTGCTATTCATGTGGTTGTATATGTAGATATACTTTGAAGATAGATGGTAGAAGTGTGCTAACTGTTAAGCCTGACCATGGAAATGATGCAGACTGTATAACCTCCCTCTGAAACCTTTCACTGATCCTGTAACCTCTGTTGGAGGTCAGCTTTCCCAGAACCTGCTGAAGAGCCAGTGGAAAGCAGTTAGTGTACATTCAAAGTGCAAGGGAGATGAGATAACAGTAAGGGGAAGACTGGGAAGTCATCAGGATACTGCTGTTATTTGGCTTTTGGAAGCACCAGGGAATCTAGAGAACAAATCATAACTAAAACTGTGTTTGTATAATTTCTGTTTGACCAAGGACTGTTAACATATTTTGTTTGTGTAGTACAGACTTTAAGAGTGGAAACTAGAGCCAGTTCAAATGCTAGATTCAAACAACAACAACAAAAAAACCCCAAACATTTTGGACATATATATTGAATTGCAGTGTTGGGGAAATTGCTGTAATGAACAAATTTCTCTAGTGAATATTTTTTACATTACTCTAACCAACATATTTATGCAATTTATACTGCAAGTGTTTGTTCTGATTAAAGTTGTCTTATAGCATCATCAAACACACTTAATTATAAAGATTAGACAAAGGAGCTACATCTGCTTTTCTGATGTCTTCTGTACTTCTGGGAGTATAGATATACATAAAAAAAATACTTCATGGTACAGTCTCCCTTTCCTTACCCTTAAATCCAAGAAACAGGAATGATCATATCTCATGAAGTGGTATGGTGGAATGTAAGGTAAATTAACTGTAAATAAAGTTGAATGCAGAACTGGTTAAACTGGTGCATTCTCATTAATATTACCAAGAAAAGATCGCTGAATTGCTTCCAGTGATTACTTAAAGAAGGGAAATAGCATTTTATTTATGAGAGTGACAAAAAAGACAGATTGTACAGGTAGTTTTCTAAAAAAATATGCAGATGGCAGAAAGCAGAAACTGCAATATTTGTTAGGACAAACTTTATTATGGGCCTTCACTAACAATTAAGTCTGAAAGGAATGAACAGCACAGGAATTATAATTAGACTGACAGCTTCTCAATTCAAGGTACTCTTTTATTACTATTTTCATGTAATGAAATCTTTGTTGGTGTGGGAGTCAGACAAACTATTTCAAATTAACTGAAGCAGCAGTAAATAGTGAGGATTCAAGCAGTCATATGAAAGTAAGATAGCTGAACTTTTAAAAACCATTCCTCCTTCCTTCTTTGGCCTCTGTCTCTTTACAAACAGCAGGATAATTATACCATGAGAGTTTAAGTCTTAACTCACTTCAGTGGATTCAGCTTGATGTTTACAATTTTATTTTCAATGGACATTAATGCACATCCTCTGGAAAGCTACCAGCTCATGTAGTTTAACACTTGAACATAATTGGCAGCCATCTGTTCAACAGAGCAGTCTTAAGCTGGAGAATACATCGTGTGGGTTGGTTTTTTTTCCTTTCACAAAGAAAGGCTAGAATCACAGGTATACAGTTTGAAGTAAAAGTGTAACTTTGATTTGTGATAGTCTTTAATTTTTATTTTTTTTTTCAAGACCTGTAATTTCTTAGAACACTTGAGAAATTGCCATTACAGCTGGTCGGTCTCAGTGGCAGACTGGGCAATCAGCAGTGGTTTTTTTTTGCTGTCCAGGTAAGCTTTTCATTAGCTGGGGAGCTAGGCTTCTTTGTGGCCTAGACTTCTTTGGTTTAAGTTAAGCCACTATACTCTTGGTTTCAAATTAGAGTGATAACTCTTAAGAAATAAACCCCAAAACAACTGTCTCAAAGTATGTATCAGTTTAGTTTAAAATTATTTAGGTGGTTTTTTTTCTCTTTTGATGACTTGGATCTAATGCATTACATATAAATACAAACTACATCTCAAACAAATTCAGCTAATGTATTCTTCAGAAGTGTGTAAGCACTTTAAGATATTGGGCAGTCCAGGACTTACTTCAAAAGGTCCTTGCCCATTTACACATCAAAAACACCTGTGTGTTCAATTGTGTTTTCCCTATGGACACACCAATTTACTTCCCTTCAGAGTCCCTTTGCAGTCTTTTTTCCCTACATCCTAAGGTAGAGGAGATAAACATTGTCAAAACCTCAGTGATGTTTAGTGGTAATTAGCTAAATTTTCCATAGTAACTTCTTGGTTGTCCAAGAAGACTTTGTAACTCAGATCAAGGCATATGAACAGTTTATCATGCAGATTATGGTTGTTCCAGATTAGGATAGGATACCTAAAGGACTTTCCTGGCATAAGACAATTGCAGGTTTGTTCTCTCTTTTCCCCATGCTGAGGAGTTTTTGGAATCCATTTACCTGTCTTTGGTTGAGTTCAACAATTGACCTCCTAGACAGAGTTTGGGTATCTTCAAAGAGAACTCTGTGAATTGGAACATACAATGTAATAGGGACATCCATTATTTTCTGTTAATTCAATATACATTCCATGGTAGATAAGATTCATCATCTTTATCTTCTATGGTTAATGAAGCAATAGAGAAGTACTTCCAGATAGTGATCCATCTCACTTTATGATCCTGTCTTACCCTCCAGAAATACTTACTACACATATAATATATTGTGTAATAGGTAGAAGATACATAGAGAAATTAACAGTATATGCCTAGTTTTGGGCAACTAAAGTTAGCAGAGATGAATTCACACCTTAACTAAAGCAGACAGGCACTCTGGAAATACCTCAGTCACTTACCATTTTAGTGGAAAAAGAAGTGCCCAAGTTAGGAGGACAGACCTCCTAAAAAGTTTAACACAGCTTCAGAAGTTATCCTAGATCAACTGGATTACTCATTTTCTTACTTGTCACACTGGTTCTCCCTGTCTCCCAGTCTGAGGTAGGGCCTAGTACCTAAGTGGATTGGAGAGGTCCTAAATTTGTGTAACAAAAGAACAGGTATTCATTCTTAGTAGCAAAGGATCTGTTTTTGTTCTGCTTTTGCTGTTCACATGTGAGTACCATAAGTGACTGCTGAGAGTTATACCACAGTAAAATTAATGAACAAACTAAGAGTGTGTAGCTGTTATGATAGTGCATATGGTGGATATAGCTGACATGAGCAAGGAATGGGACCTAATATTTTTATTCTGAAATGTCTTGCTATTGCAATGAGCAAATCATAATATAATAAATAACTGCAGCCATTTTTTCATAAAATGTATAAAATTAAATTGCCTTGGATGTCCATGGTAAGGTGTTACCATTGTAAATGGTAGGAAAACTCCCTTTCTTTCTCTCAGTCCAGCATCTTTCTCCATCATATTTTCTATCACATCCTATAGAGGCTGGGTTGGCATTTGGCCTTTATCCAACCTCAACCTGTCACAATAGTAAAGACATTCTTTCATGTTGTATGATTGTCAAGTAGCTTTGAAAGTCACTGAAAATGCTACAATTTATTTTGTCAAAGGAATTCTTCTGGACCCCTTTTCACATTAGTTTAAATGAATGTTATGAGTTTCCAAGAGGATGCAATAGGTATGACGATGAGTGGAAAAAGGGAATTCTATAAAAAGTCTGCTAAAAAAAAGCCTAAGACAAACCATATTATCTGCACTGTCGTGTTCTTGAAATAAAATTCCATCAGTCTAAGTTAATGGTTCTTAATAAACGTGGTTAACAGCTAAAAATGGAATAGAGTGTTCATTTCTTCAACATTATAAGCAGTCATTGCACATAGTAATAAAAATAGAAAGAATGACTTCAGGATTTTTTTCCTTTTGAATTGAGTTGTCACCCATTAACTTAAGTTTAAAGCACAGTTCATTAATACTCTGTCATTGATGTGTGACTCCATTATCAAAGCTCTTCAAGTAAAATTTCCACTGTAAGCTGCCTATCTTTCTAAAACCTGGGAAATGTACTTTGGGTCTACTGAGTATTCAACTTTATGGTGCTATCACATTAAATGTATTTTGGTTTATTTGTGTCTCTACCATTTAACTTTCAAGTATATAAATGCCTCTAGATTATAAATTCTTGATTTAGAAAAACATCATATTTTTATTATTCATAGCCCCACTTACAAGGAGCAGGATTTACCGAATTATTTTTTTTTTTCAATCACATAATAATTTTCTGTTACACATAAGAACTTCAACAGTAACACAAAATAGAAATCTCATTTTGCACATGACAAAAGTAGCATTGGGAAGGAAAAAAAAAAATGAAGTGGCATTTTCCCATTTATTATGTATGATAGAGAAGAGAACGATCTCACAATTATTTTTGCATTTTACTTTTCATTAGTTTCACAGGGATATGTCTAACCACCCAGAACAGCAGTGAGGTCTTTGATTCTGACTGATACTGAAGACACAATTGGTCCCCCAGGAACAATATTAACAGGACTACACACTGTCCAGGACTCAAACTTGTGGTCATCATGTTCCATTTTAATGTATTTTTGTATGATATATGATACATTACATGATATATTATCTATTATTTATGACCTATAATATTATAGTAATGAATCAATAATGGAAAAATGGAAAACAAGTCTTCGAAAGGCTGTAAAATGTTGCCAGATATTTTCTCTTAGATGTATTTTTCCAAAAAAAAGAACTTCATTCTTGAAAAAAAGATTCCATACTTTTTCTTTGCTTGCATGCAAGGCTTTTGCTTTACCTATCAAACTGCCTCTATCTTGACCCACAGGTTTTCTTACTTTTCTCATTCTCTTCCTCTGTTGATTGTGCTGGTGGGGAGGGAAAGAGCAGTTGTGTGGGACTGACCTGCCAGCTGGCATTAAACAATAACAATTCTAAATAGAGCTCCATAAATTAATATTAGTTTGAAATAACTGATCTTTTGCAGAGTGCTGAAACAAGTGTTAACTCTGCGCCACAGCAAGTTCTATAAAAAAAAAAAAGATTACTGTTTGAGAATATCAGAGTTCAATTCATTCTAACAAGGTACAATTCAGAATGTATCTTGGCAAGACAACACATGTTCTCTAAGCAATAGAAGCTGCAATAATTTCTAACTTTAAAGACAATGTAATTAATTCTTAATTAGCTTTTTGCTCAGCTGATGAAATGCTAGATATTGTGTTTTATAATGACTGCTGATCTTAATGAGTAACTTTCAAGTTTAATTAGACTCCTTGAACTGTTTCCTTTAATTTCTGAGTTTGATTCAGACTTACTTTATTTCATAAATTATGGTTAGTGTTCCCTCAAAATGCAGAACACCATAATGAGAGTGTGGTTCATAAACTGGAATCCTTTACATGCAAAAAAATTCTCCCTAAAGTCATTATTTGCTCTTTCTTCGGTGACATATGCTCTGATTCTGATGGTGAGTGAACATGTAAGGACACTCCAAAAAAACAAGCCCTTGCATATTTCCAGAGTGGATTCTCATTTCCTTACCTTAGACATAAACAACAAGCCAAAAATAGTTCATTAAAGGGGTAAAGTATAGCACATAATGCCAAATTTATCTGTCTTCAAACTGATTAATTTGGTTGACACTAAAGAATTGTGTCTTCTAGAGGGGAATAATCCAGCTTCATATAGGAGATCTTGGGATTACATTGAAACATTGAATTTAACTCTACTTATTACTGGGATTACAAGATGATGGATATGAAAGCAATTAACAGATATCAGTATCTCTGAATTAAAATCAGCCCCTTAAACAGAATAGTTTTGCATCACTATGCATAATTGATTATTTTCTACAACTACCACAAAAAGAATTATATATAAAACTAAACATATCTATACTTAGATGGTAAAAAATAAGCTTCTTTCTGCTTGTTTTATTTGGCTTTGGAGCCCCAGGTGTTATCCAGCATAACATCATTTGATGTCAAACTACATTTCATATTCTCAGATCACATTTTGTACAGAGATAAAAAAAGGTAGATGGAACAAAGGCAGACTTTTAATTTGCTAAACCAGATAGGTGGAATCAATTGCTAGGTGTACTTAGAATTTGTGCTATTGATAGTGAGATAATTGCAATGTATAAATAACCCTTTTGATTTCACTAGCAGGAAAAAAATATTTTTGGCACTGCACTTAGACTTAGATATACTATAAAAAGCTAAGAATTTTGAATATGTTCATACTACTATTTTTATTACTTTGAAAAATGAATACTGGGTACATAGTTGCCAAAAATACTTTTGCCTATTCATGCTGATGGTGAAAGCTCTTGGATGTCTTCCTTCTAAGTATACACATATGAACATTTATTCATATTACAGTGACTGTTAGAAAGGAAAATACAAAAATGAGTTTGAGCCCAGTGAGAATATTTACAAATTCAAAGCTAAACACATATGTCTTCACAGGGCTAACATCTCAACCAAATTTTCACTGCATCACACTGATTGAAAAACATTTTTACTAGTATGAAAATGTTCTGGTTTTTACTTCGGTATTTTGGTGTGATTTTTTTCATCACAGTCTAATTATCCTTTAAAAAGTAGATTCCAGCTTTAAGTAAGTTTGAAGAGGTACCTTTTAACTCATGTCAGTGATTAAAGCTATCAAGAAAACAAGGAAATGCCGAAGTGGGCAAAACACTTTCATCCTAAGCTACATGATAAATTCTAGTATGAACAAACATACTGCTCATACTGCCTCCTACATTATTGTGCTAGTTTAACAAATGTAAATTAAGTACTTGAAGTCAGCAAAATTAAGTATAATAGATGAGGCTTACAAATGAGTAATTCTGTACAGCTGCCATTTGCTCAATATTATAAAAGAGCTCTTAATTTGATTTAACACATCTGTGAAGTGACTTCATTCTATAGATATATTATCTGAATTTGCATTTTTTTTTCTGCTTACAGGAGGGAAAAAAGAGCCAGTTTCACTTTGAAATTCTCATTTATTTGGCTGTTATATAAATCTCTTCTGTAGTGCTTTGTGATGCAAGTATCAGTAACACCAGTGAGCACGGTTCTATAGTAATTAGGGATAAATGAATAGATCTGAGTGACAAACCACTAAAAGTTTGGTTTTGTTTTGTCACTCCCTTTCTCTGCCTCCTTCTCTCAATCCCTGGTTACTCTTCTACTGTAGATTTAAAAAAATCATACATACTTGTATGATTCATTAATTAGATTAAAATACAGTGAGACTGGAGAACTGGGAAAAGGGGAACCTGAAGAAGAAGGACAAGTGTAGAGACCTGCACTTGGGGAGGAATAATACCATGCACTGGTATAGATTAGGGGTTGACCTACTGGAAATCAGCTTCATAGAAAAGGACCTGGAAGTCCTTGTGGATTGTAAATTATCCATGGAACAAGCATGTCCACTTGTGACCAAGAAGGCCAATGGTATCCTGGGGTGCATTAAGAAGACTGACCAGCAAGTCAAGAGAAGTTCTCCTCCCCCTCTACTCTGCACTAGTGAGAACACATCTGGAGTATTGTGTCCAGTTCTGGTCTCCCCAGTTCAAAAGAGAAATACTAGAGAGAGGCCAACAGCAAGCTACAAGGGTGATTAAGGGACTGGAATATGTGTCTTATGAGGAAAGGCTGTAAGTCCAGGCATCAGAGATTAGCTTCACCAATTAGAGTGAACATCTCTTAAATACAAAGACTAAGTGAAAAAATAAATATTAAATATATTAAATAATAAATTTTCTTTATTTATTTCCTAGTGTTCTGCAGTCTGTATATGTTTAGTAGATATTTAGATTTTGGTCTATAGTCTTCTTTTATCACGTTACTGAAAAATGGAAGACAAGGTAATCAATTGTACACATCTAAATACAGAAACAGAAAGAGGAAAATGGACAATATTTGTGTTTGGACAGCAGGCTTTGCCATACCGACTATCACCTTCATTCAGGAACAAATAAATGTTGCACAGAAAACCTACTGAAATGGGAAGATTTATGGTTAGTTCCTTAATATTATGGTTTTTTCTATGTTGTCACCTTAATAAGTAATAATGAAGTTTCTTAATATTGCTTGAATATCTTTTCACATGATGAATAAGACCCTTTTATAGTCTGGAAACAGTGATAATTATATTTTGTACACTCTACACTGAATCTATAATTCTCATTAGAAATACAAGCTCTTTCACAGTATTTCAGGTAATGAAGAATAACCAGAGCCATGCTGCTTTAAAAGGCTCATTTTTCCGTGAAGCAATAAACCATATAACGTTTATATTAGTGACTCTGAAACTGCACACAGTAGACATAATGGCAGTCACAACCATCCACCTTGTGAATGACAGTGACTGGTGTTGCCCAGAGCTCTAAGTAACATGAACATCAAAAAGTCCTCAGTCTCTTAAAAACTGGTCAGAAATCATGCAATGGGATCCTGAAATAATAAAGCATTCATATGTATTTCTGATACATGTTGAAAAAAGTTGAGAGACCGTAAAGTATATTTGCTTTGAAAGAGATATTTGATATAGCTGAATAGATTAAGTTATGTTCTTAACATCTAAAAATATTAAAAAAAAAAAACCAACTGAAAAACACCAGCAATAACAACATCAATTAAAAAACAAACCAAACCAAAACCACAAAAAACACACCACCTTAGCTTGTATGATATTTTTATATTTCCTAAGCAAGCCTTCTGTCCCTGGCCTGTAATGTAGATTTTTGTCCAGCTTAAGGAATATAAAACATACCTAACTGTCTGCAAGTGTTCAATCTCCTCCTGTTTATGCAGTTAGAGCTATGTATATTTATGTGGTTTAGTCATGTGCTTGAGCCCTACTGTTCTATGTAATGTATTGAAACACATTTTTTAATGAAAATAAACTGCCCAGGGATATTTTCTTCTAATAGCAAATATTTAATAAAATATTTTTAAAAGACCAAACTCATATAGCCTTATATTTCTATACAGTATGTGCAACCTTAGAAGTGTGCTCTGCCTGTATAGTTTGATGATTACCAATTTTTCTTCATTATTTCTTTATTGATTATACAGAGAATAATACTTAAAAGTAAAGGAAGAACCTCAAGACTATATTGCACAACACCTACCCAAACTTTCTATCACAATATACATACTTCTTTCAAGTGAGGTGATTCATAAGGAAACTCACCTAGACCAGCAGTATTTTTCTTCTCAAAATTTCAACCCCCCAGTAAAGTGTGGCATCTGCACTATTGCTGATTCCCATTTAGTATTTTATATGCCTGACAGAACTTTTGAGTGCAGATGAAAACTAAGGCAATTTTACAACATCCTGGCAGCGATAAGAAGCCTGAAAATGAATATAGATGTGATGTGTCCACTTTATGTTGTCAGAGAGACATAAAGTGTTCTCAGCATAAATGAGAAACCCTACAGAGCTTGAGGTTTGTAGTAGATAGCAGCTCAGAAGCCAGTAGTTAAGTATTTTTCTACATATCAAAGCACTTATAAAACAAGTGTCATTAGAATACAAAAAAACCCCTAGTGTATCAGTGAGAGATAATGAATAAAGTTTTAACAACCTATAGTGAATCTGAAGGATAGGTACAATTTTTTTTTATTTTGGTGATTGTTAAATAAAAGCAGAATACTTTAACATGTTTTGTATTTGATTTTGTTACTCCATGCAGTAAAAAACCCCAATAAAATTGGTAGAGAAAATATATCTAATAATAAGGTCCCCCCTGAGTCTTCTCCAGGCTAAAGTCCTAGCTCTCTCAGCCCTTCCTCATAGGAGAGATGCTCCACTCCTTTCATCATCTTTGTTGCCCTTCATTGGAATCTGTCCAGTATGTCAAGATCTCTCTTGTACTGAGGACCCCAGAACTTTATGTATGGATTAATCAGTGCCAAGTAGAGGGGAAGGATCACCGCTCCCAATCTACTGGCAATGCTTTTTCTAATGCAAGACTGTATACCATTGGCCTTCTTTGTGACAAGGGCACATTACTGGATGATCTGCAGCTTGGTGTCCACCAGGACTCCCAGGTCATTCTCTGCCAGGTTTCTATCCATATGGGTGTCCCACATCATACACTGGTGCCTCAGGTGGAGGTGGCCAGTGAAGGACTTTGCACAATACCTTGTTTACCTTTGACAGTGTCAAAGGCCTTACCAAATTAGTTTATTACATTAATATAAAAGATATATCCTTTGTTAATGTAAAGATATCACAATTTCACTATTTATATCCATCATAGATGTTATGAAAGCTAGCCAAGATTCTCAAGCTACAGATTCATTTCTAAACCTCCTAGTGTGAAGAAAAAAATACCTCAAGATAATAATAAATCTTTGTGTAAGGTTTGGATGCCACACACATAGTAAACATTGAATTAGATCATTGCTAAATCAAAGTGGATCCCTGGTACTGCTGTTGTACCACAGAAAAAAGGCTAAACAATGTCCTATCACCATTTTAATTTGGGCAAATTAGAGGTCTCTCCACTCTGAGAGATTTAACAGTATTGATATCTTTGAAGTCTCTGTGCCATATATGTTCTGGCAGTTGGCAGATTTTCTAACTGACTCAGACAAGAAGAGACCTATTTAGCAAACATGTCAAATTTTCACAGCTTTTACCTTTTGGATGTTCCAGCATAGCTTTGCCAAATATCTCTACAGTGTTTCTTGCTTCACTAGAGCACAAAGTTATTCTCCCACATGCACTTCTGGATAGCAGCCCAAGGTGATGACATCCTTAGGAGAGGATGAATGTGTAGGAAGGCTGGTGAATGCTCGCGGAGAGCAGCTGCAACACCCCTGCAGCCCCAATGCACTTGGGCAACTATCTCAATTAATTATCTTGTCTCCTCTGTGGTCGACTAAAAATCATCCTCAGTTTTTAGTATTCATCATTGCAGACTTCATCGTAATCTGATTTTGGCTAGTGACATATTTCCAGAGGATATTAGAGTGGTAATTTGTTACCAGCCTAGCTCCTTACACTGCTCCATCTGACTCTATGGGTTTTTTTTCTAAGTTTTCTGTGAGTAGGATGTAGTGGGGGACTATGTCAAAAGCTTTGCAGAAGTCCAGCTAGATCACATCTACAGGTTGTCCTTTGTCCATGGAGGTAGTCACCTTATCATAGAAAGCCACTAGATTGGCCAGGCAGGACCTGGTTTATATCAGAACTGCATAGACATTTCTGTCATCATAGCAATTGCAAAGCCAGTGACAAAGTTAATTTGTTATGGATGTTACAATACATATCCAGATATCCCCATTGTTGAATCAATTTTTGTTGAATTTTTTTTTTTTCTTCACAGGCAAAAAGCATTCTTCAGGCCTAATATACAGGATAATATAAGCATTCCTTTAACTCAGGTTCCTGATCCTTGCTGAGAATTTACACATTACAAAGTATTTAGGCTTTATAATTTTCAGTGTTGTAGCACTGGCTCCAGGAATGGAAACCACAAACCTGAACTAATTGCTTTAATTTCCTGAGCAATGCAGGGGAAAATTCACCATCTTTAAAGCCTTATTTCCTAGGATTTAACAGTTTGCTTGTGGCAGTGCCTAGGCCAGAAAAGAGTGCCTGACAGTCTTCAGCTTTTGCAGTTGTGATAAATGGTCTATGAATCTGAGATTTTTGTCCCCAGTTGCCTTCCTGGGTGAAGGTGTTTGTGGCAGGCTAGGCAGGGAGCTGACCATGGGTCCTCCCTTTGTACTCACCCTTAAGTCAGAGGTATTTTAAATTCCTTCCTCATTGGGAGGGCATTCAAACCCACATTTCTCTACCTTACACTGATCAGTGCTGGGGCTCTTGGTCTAAGCTAATGAACTCTCAGTGGTTATGGCAATTTTATGAGATGCAAAAGCAGTGAATTGTTATGCTGAGAAAGATGTGTCCATGTCTTCCACATTCTTGGCAGGATTTCAAATCCACATGAAGCTACAGTAAAAAAAACCTATTTCCTACTATATCAGACAGGTACCTAAGCTTGGGATTTAGTAATTTAGGGTTGTTGACCATCTAACTATTATGGTATTTTTTTTCCACACAATATAGGTACTTCAGTTACACCAAAGCTAAATGCTTTCCAGTTACTTCAAGACTACTACTAGCACTGTTTGCCAGCACTAAGGACAGGTGGCAATATTAAATTTTTTCCCCCTTCAGAACAAAGGAACTGCCTCAAAATGCCACACAGTGAATGGATCTCTTCATTCTCTGCTCCTTGTTAACCTTCAGCCACACCAAAATTTATCTGGAAAAATACCTTACATAGAGTAACACCAAGCCTGGGACTCTGGTGTAAATTTAACAGCACAGACAACCAAGTCTGAATATTCAGGTATTATCTCAGCTACTGCCTGATTCACTGCGTTGTATGGGCATCATCATTGTAAATCTGAGATAGGCTTTAAAGCCAGAAGCAAACAAGAAAAAAAAGAATAGAAAGTCACATTGAAGCAACACTAGAGATCAGAATAAAATCAAAATCTCCCAATTTACAGGCAGTGTCTTAAAACAAGCAGCATACTTTTTCCAATTAGCTGTCAATGCTTGAGTGAAATTAACTTGATTATATAGAAAATCACTTTAAAACCTTGGGGTTTTCAGTTACACAACAGCTTTTATGATAAGGATACACAATACCTCTGTAAACTCCTTTTAAAATGTCAAACCTACTGGAAAATGTGGTGGAAGAAGTATTATATGCTGGTTATAAATTATCCCTGACTATCTGAGTGGAGAATCCATGTGGTAAGAGACGAAAATAATCAGGGTTAGTTCTTCAGTGTCTTTAAATATGTGTCTGTCTAAAATTAGTGCTTCAAAGAATGTGAGTATAATTAAATATTCTTTTTCTTTAGACAAATAGGATAGAATAAAAAGCATTAAAGCAAGAATATATATGTATATATTAATCTGTATTAATGTAGTGATCATTGTGACGCTAATGCTTGATGTGATCAAAGCTAAAAATTACTTCCAGCAGTTGAAAAGGATTGTACTAATAGCTTTCCATATTACTTGCAGCTTGTGCAATTGTGTAAAAGAAATTAATACCCTGTAGTGGAGCCATGCCTATGCAGGAAGGATATTCATTAATTTTTCCATTAAAAGATTTACTTGGCATTTCAATAAGTCTGGAAATATGTTATAGCATTGAAACAAAGTTGTTGATGGAGGCATTTTGAAATAACCTATGTCTTCTATGGGAGATTATTCTAGATGAAGCTGAAAAAAAAAAGAACAAAAAAACCAAAAAATTAGTTGTTATGAAGTATTTTGGAATGACAAGAACAGAATTTATTTTAGTTTAAATATCTTGTATAAGGTTAAAAAAATATGAGAGATAAATTACTGACAAGTATCATGACTATTGTAAAGGTTATGAAATACAGTATTGGTTTTTAACCTTACACCTTTAAGTCAATTCACTCTTCTAAATGCTAACATATGGCCTGACTTCCCACTGACTTCAGTGAGTTTCAGACTATAAAATGAATTTACAAGTTTCTATTTGATTGATTCTGTGACATATTCACGTTGCTGTAAGTATATTGATGCCACAGAAAGATAAGAGGATATAGAGAGTAAATAAATCTTTTGAGTTCTGAAACATTGACGTACTGTTAATCAAGCCATGCTTGACATAATTCCTGTAATTTTCCTTGCTGTTGAACAAACTGGACTAAGAATAGATAGGGAACATTTAGCATTTCACATATTTCTTATGTTTGAGTCTAAGTACCCCCCCTTGCCTGCTTCTTCTCCTTAGGTGACTCTGAAAAATAGATATGAGGCCCTCCTGAAAGACAGTCAGTCTTCTCATAATCAGTGAGAAGTTAGGGGCATGGTAGAGGGTGAGGCTTGGAGGCATGTCCCACCTTGTAGAGGCAGGTGAGCCCAGAAAATTGACACAACAGAGGGATAAAAATATTTAAGAAAAATAGTAAAATTTCTTAACTGTGAGATGTCAGTTTTTTTCCAATTACCAGAAAATGCAAAAGGAAGAAGACATCATTTCTTGACCAGAGTATCTATTCTGTTGAAATTCCCAGAGGTATTGACATGATAATAATATAATATTGTTGTATGGACAAATGAGACTACAGACTTTTAAGTAAAAATAGCCCTCCAGAGAGCAGGATCAATTGTTCTTCACATTGGCTAAAGACTTCAATGCAATGTGTGGGCAGACAGTAATTTTACAGAACATTTTGGAAGAGTGATAGAGTCCCAGATCTGAGTTAACAGTCCCATGAAATTACTGAACAAGTCATTACAGTTTCAAACAGTGTATCTTTAGGAACTTTCCTGCAAGACAATCTTTAATCTTCATCAGTGAAGTCTTTCTCTATTTCTGTCTTTCTTTCTATCACAAGCTTTCCACATCTAATAAATTTTGCCACACTTTCAGCAGTGGCAAAACTGACCTGTGAAACATAGTGAATTATACAGAGTTTATTTTACAACATTTATTTTTATAGAAAGGATGAGGTAATCATCTGTTCAGATCTATTAAGCTTCTATTTTTTATGCACCTTAGCTTACTAAAGACTTTGTTGTTAAAATATAACAAATGCCAATCACCATGGTTTCATGGAAATGAAGTATTTTCAAACAAATGTGTTACCTTTTTAAACAAAATTGTAGGTCCACTTAGTAAAGGCTGCTAGGCTTATAGTGCATACTTCAGTTCTTTATTATAAGATATTTCAATTTGAGAGCTTGCATTGTATGGAATGAAGTAAGTATACATCAGAAAAAAAAATTAGTCTGACAGACCTTATAAAGTAGTAGTAAATGGCTAGACTAGACATTACCTAGTGAGACTCGTATCTAGCAGATTTTCCTTGGTTTGATTCTGTTTAAAATCAAAGTCTTGTAGGGCCACAAAAATAAAACAAAGACTAGAAGACAAGTTTCACAATTTAAGGAGTGCAATATACTGCATTTATTAAAGAGAAAGCTGAGACATAATTTGACTGATAGTTATATATACTCACTGTTAGAAGAAAGATCTGAGAGAGCGGAGCTTTTCAACCTTGCAGGGAAGGAATAATAAGATGCAGTGAATGAATAGTTAGACAAATTCAGTCTGGAAAGTAATTAATGTGATGTAATTAAAGATTAGAACAGCTACTATGAGAAAATCTGAAAGCTTATGTACGTAGGAGGTGAGACCAGATGATCACAGTGGGATATTATGGACTTGAAATCTATGCAGATGTAAATTTTCTGATTAAATGAAAAAAACAACAAAAAAAGGATGTTTTCAGAATACACTGCATATGATACATATATTGGATTAAATATATTTATTTATAATTATAAATATTTTATATATATTATATAGAGAGGATTAAAAAAAATATATTGGAATACATTGGATTAAAAAAAAATCATCCTGTTAATGATGGGTCATCAGGCTGTGTAAAACTTGAAACTTGAAAGCAGGAAAATCTGGCATGGGGAGTCATAACATGACTCTTTTACACTGTGGAATCATTTTTATGCAAAGCATTTTACTTTTCAGCATTATCAGCTTAGGGTATTACTTCTGTTTAAGGCAGAAAAGAATAATTTTGAAACACACTGTTTCTGCCAGTAAAAGAGGCTATTTGTTTTGCCCAAGGCTTACAGACACTCAGCATTAAGGTGCAGAACTTCATGAAGACATGTAAACATGAGTCAGCTCTTACTTCTGTAGTTTTTTACAATGTAGGAAATTGGCCTAAAGCCATAAACATTCAGTAATCCTTTCAGTAGGATACTACCACAACTACTGACAACCTGAAAGACTGAAATGAGACTTTATTTAGACATAAGTTGAAGCATTGCAAAAACATGGCTTTTCTGGCACCTTGGTTTCTGGTTCCTGCTGAGGAGCTGCATGAACAGAAGACAGCTTCTTCCACCACATGAATTTATTGATTTTAACACAGAATTCCACATGTCCAGCTTGATAAAGGAATTACGCTTTTTTTTTGTTGTTTGTGGTGATGACAGATGCTCATTTGCTTTCAAGACATGGCAGCAAAGAGAAAACTGATATTCTTTCTGTCATTTCATTTGGGAAAGACTATAGGTATAACACTATTATTCTTTTTATAAGAATGCAAAAATTGCACTATAAGTTTTTTAAAATGCTAAATAAAAGAATAATGGACAAAAAAACCCCATCTGAATTAATACAGTGACCTGTCTAATAGTAGTTTTGTTAAAAATTTGTGTTCTTTGATTCCCAAAACAATGCTAACTTACATGAGTCAAAAGGATCATATTCTGCTTCTGCATAGCAATAAAACACGTGGTAGAGGATGTACCATAATGTTAATTGCTGCTATAGCTTTTTAATTACAGCTTTATTGACCTTGGACTCAGAAATGAACTGAAACACTTCCGATTTATCTCTAATTGCAGCAAATAACGGATAAGATGTTAACTTAGAATGTATTTAATGGGCAGATTTTAACTTAGAATGCATGTAAGAGTGCATCTACCCAAAGAAAATTGTTCTCTTTTGGTCTAGTCCATGAGTCAAGACTCGAGAATAGGTACTGATCATTCAAGCTTCACTCTTCCTTATGTGATCTCCATTGGCCTGCTTCTACAGGAAGGTGTGACAAATGACAGCACTTCAGGCTTCTGTGACTTCTGTCTGATCCCACATAAACAATTTAGCTAACTGTCATACACAGTTTATCTCTGGTTTATCATGGGGAAAACTTTTTTGACTGTCTCATTTTGAGACCTGGCAAAAGCTAAGTAAGAACTGCTCTTTATTGCTGAACTTGTCAGGTCGGTGCATTGCTGGTTTTTCAGGAGCCTTCCACCAAAGCTGTTCATGGTGAAAAACTGTGGCTCCTGTTTCACAGATTTGTCTGTTCTGCAATTAACTGATGCTCTACACTGCTAACCCAGAATGGCATTTCTGAGTAATCTTATCTTCACCTCATACTATTGAATTCTCAATATTATGTGCTTTCATGGCTTGGTCTACTTACAGGGTATTCTAAGGCTTGTTTTCAGCCTGCTGGTGCCTTTAGGCAAGCCTAGAAATGTCATTCCAAGGATACAGGCATTAACCGTTTCTATGTGGATGTACTCACCTCCTACACATGTCAAAGTTCTACAGGCTAATGCAAGGATCCTTAGGCTTTCTGTTAATGCAGTTTCTAACACTCTTGTAGAGTGCTAGTCAGTGTAATTGTGACTTCTCTACAGCCTTGTCATACATGACCTGGCTCCTAATGTGTAATTTTTTCATTCTCTGAAAAATTATTGCCTCGATCTCTCAATAATTCTTTCTTAACTATTACAAAATTTCACTCATGATGTAAAGCTGATGCAGCTTGGCCTGATAATTCTAAGAAATATTTCTCCTAAATTAAAAAAATCATGTCTGTTTTTCCACATCTTTATTCTTTTTATCATGTAATATATAGCAAGGGTACAGCAGTCTCCATGGGGATTCAAACGGTATGAAGCCTACTGAAAGATGTGGTAAAGCCTGGCAAAGAGCAGGATAGTGCTTCATATAGTCCTTTTGATGTGTAAAAACAAAATAGGTGAATTGTTGTTTCTTGGACAAATCAAATAATAGATTATCAACATTGATAACATTTAAAATGCTTTTATGTTTTTAAGCTGGTAGGTTCTGAGAATCCTTTGTAAGTTTTCTTACCACTACTAAACTCTCAATCTTCTGTGGTAGGTGTAATAATTGCCTTTTTGTAGGCTAGCCAATTTCTCCTTCAGTGACTCAAGCCAGGTAGCTATAACTTCATTAACAGCGATTTTCAAGTGAGAATAAGGTTTAAGAATAAATCCATTCTTAACTTTAATCTTGCTTGTACATCTCAATTTCTTTAAATAACTTTTTATGCAGCTATTTCTGCTTATACTTTCCCAACAAAACAAGCATTTTTATAAACTTATCTGAACACACAATTCTCTTAAAAAATGCCTTTGTTAAAATGTAAGAATTATCTGAAATGAGTATTGAATATTTTGTGCATATCTGTAACTGACTGATTTAATGACTTTATGAGTTCATTAAGCTGTGGACATATATGATCAGCTTTCATGATGCACAAGTCACTGGTAGGTTTGTTTTATATCATGGAAGTTAGAATCTGAAATTTTAACAATGTAAGAGAACATTACCAAACTTTATTACATTAGTCTGTCTCATCCTAGTATTATGATAATTAGGCACCTCTGGAAGACAGAGGAACTTAAGCACCATTTTGCTCATAGTGCCAAATTTTGTGCTGCCTTTTGATAATCTGGCTTTAATATTTGCTTTAAGGTTTTTTATTCCATTTTTATTAGTTGCCTATTTATTATCTTCTTCCTGAGTGAGACCCAGCCTGCAGTATTTTCTCTTGACATATGCAGTATATAGTGAAGATCATGTTTGTTTCTACAGTATAGAGGCTTGATGACATTTACTCAACAAGTCAGCACTTCTTTTTACTTTTCCAGCAAGTTTCAAGAGAAATGGTATGTATCCTTTGGGTTTTCAGTTTACTGAGACAGGACAGTACAATCTCTGCACAACACATATTAGTGCTTTAATGGAGCAATTTACACACACAAATCCTCCCCTCATTCCCAGAGGTGTTGTATTAAAGTTTCCATTCTTAATAAGATGAACAAACTTGGCTTTTCCCACTCCTTTTTGGATTATGTTTAGCTGGAGTTCTTTCTATAAGGGAGGGGAACAGAGTCAAACCACAGGATGGATCAAGGTGAGCTAATTACTGATCTACAGTTGTCTGTTTTGCCATGTATCTGCTGGCATGGGAAATGATGCCTCTGTACCCTTTCCCCAAAGACTGCATGTAAAGGAGGATGGGCCTTATCTACACCTATTTACAAAACCAAAGATTTATGTAGCTACTCAAAAAATGTGAAAGATTTAACCCAGTTGCTGGCCTACCATTTCTGTGCACCTTCAGTACTCTCTTCTTCAGTCATTCAGTCTCCTGTCTGCCACACTGTCACTCTTTCAAGAGAGCTTTGGTTCATTTTTTGTAGTAAAATGACACCAAATATAGAAAGATACTAT
Source organism: Ceyx melanurus (assembly GCA_024611195.1). Classification (NCBI taxonomy): domain Eukaryota; kingdom Metazoa; phylum Chordata; class Aves; order Coraciiformes; family Alcedinidae; genus Ceyx; species Ceyx melanurus. Next base: position 65,776 of record JANHGL010012928.1, on the reverse strand, counting down.
GTTTTCCTTGAGAAACAATAGCATATATTTAGCAGAGTATCTTTGTCTATCACTATCTTCACTTTCAAATAGGAACACTTCCTCCTACTCTCAGACATTAGGATGAAACCAGATCTTAGAAACAATCCTTTCTTTCTCCTTGAAATCTGTCCAGTGAAATAGTAGTAGTTGATACAAAGATGTATTTTCACTGTTACTTTGAGTAGCATTTTTGCAATTGGAAATGGAGGGGGTCTGTGGCGTGTATGTGTAACAAGCAGTCATTTTATCAGAATACTCTAGTGTTTTAAATACCTCACCTCTTTTCCAGGGCTCCAGCGCTGGTTGTCATGGAAACAGAGCTGGGAACCAGAAACTGGCAGCTGAAATTGCCTCATCTGCTAGTGGCTGTGTCCGTGTCTAGTCCTGCTTCCATGGAAACACATGTCAGAGAAGCAAATGCAAGGTAACGGTTTCCAAAAGCTAGCTTAAAAATAACCCTGAGTTTACTGTTATTTTGTTTGTGATGATCTCCCCACCAGGCTTGTTTAAGTGGAGTTATTGAAGTCTGCAGCATTTACAAGTTTAAAATAACTAAAGTGAAAAAAAGGTATAAAATCCAAAGGTATCCAATCCTGTCTGATTTCCTTTACAGGCAAAACGTGTGAGATGAACTGGTTAAAAAACCTTGACCTGCATAGTTAACAACTGATTGTCAGAATTATCCTTGACTAATTAGGTGTCCTTTCTTACAGTTGTTGCTTCTGCTGAGCAGTTTAGAAGCTGAGGAATAACTGACATGGTTTAGTTGTTGAACTAAGCCTCATTAATTCTCTATTAGTACCCTGTCATAGCTTCTGAACCAGAATCCCTCAAAAGAGAAATCAAATTCAGGTAACATTTTTAGTATTCAAAAGAATTAACCACAAAAAAAAAAAAAAAAAAAAAAAGTGCAGACAATTTCCTGTATATTTCCAACCTTTTTTTTTTTTTCTCAAAAGTTGCAATCTACGCTTTTTACACATTTCTAGACTTTTCTGTTAGCTCTAGTTCTTCTGTTTTGCAGCAGGCTTAATATATTTAGAAATCAGTAGGCTGATAGTGAGGCTTTCTAAGAAAATATTTTTATTTTTGAGAAGGTTGAATATGTTGCTTCATGTTTAGTTCAAGAACCTGTTACACTGTTGACCTTCTTTCCCAAGTGTAATGTTCTGTTTCAGACAGGTGAGGGATTATTGTTTATCCTCCACTATCCCAGCAAATCTTCTGTTTGTTGTGATTCTAGATGACTGGAGAAAGGCTAGCAGAATAATAAATTATACTTCAATGGTGGAAATTTATCAGCTTTGCTTTGCTGATATCAATATCATCTAAGACATAACATGCTCCCAAATTCAGGTGCTGTTTCTAACTTGCCATTTTGAGGAAATGCTTGTGCTTCAGTAGCTCTTGATGAAGAAAGAATATCAATAAAAAAACCAAACAAACAACAAGAAAACAAAAAAACTTGAGGATTTTGTATAAGATACATGTGTGGTAGCAGAGATCACATCTCAAAGCCTGCATGTCAGCTAATGAAGTCACTATCTAAAACTTCTTAGAGGAATATGGTTTACTACTGTTTCATGCTTTGACTTAATACCTCACAGATGAATTGCTGAATGATTATAGCAAAGAACATAGAAAGAAAAAGCTCTTTGCCTGCAGATTCCTCTGGGGATTCCCAACCCACCAGACAAGAGTTCAGCACAATTCTACTTTGGGTTTAGAGATGGTCAGAATGATCTCAAATATGTAGGCACACAGATGTACGTGTGCTATGTTCCATGCCTTCCACCACTGATTAATTTTCATCCTTTTTTTTTCTTTCTTTTTAGCTTAAATGGATCCTTCTCAGAACACTTGGAAAATGGGATGAAGAATGTGCTGACAAAATACTAGGTTTTTGTTCAAACAGAGAAGGGGGTTGCCCAAGGATGTCAGATAAATGTCATATATGTAAAGAACTGAGGGTTAGGTGTATATTGATATTAGTAGTAAGAGGGTATTCTCCAGCATGAGGTGCTGGTGTTTCTGGCAAATTGTTGAGTACATAATGGACTTAGACAATGCACAGGGCAAGTCTTAATTAAAAATGCTAATTAGTTTGGAAATCTGATCAGAAAAAGTATCAGTCACTTTGCTGTGTGTGTTTCCTTCCACTGCCTTTATTCTCAGGCTACATTTTCTTAGCAGCTCCTCCCAAATACATAATTGTATGAGGTGATCCAAGAAAGTTCCTGTCTCACAGGCAACTTCGAGCTAAAGCAAGCACAAATATGATGATATAGTGAAGTTAACAAGGCATGTGCCACTTTAAATTCACACTTTGTTGGTTCCCTCAGTCTCAGTATCTGTGTGCATGTCAAAGATTAATGACCAGATTGGTCTGTCTGCCTAATAGAGGCTTACATTATTAATAGATTTCCAATTACATAGTGCATTAAATACTTTCATATTTAAGCCATTAAGAGTTTCAGATGTGAAGAGCCAAATACAGAATACTCCTCCAGTAGGAGACTGGTGAGGCACGTCATTCTATTTTCATAAAAATAGTAGTGTGTTGTTTTGATTTTTTAACTTCTGGAAAAATGCAATGTCTGAGTTACAGGATCCTCACAGTATTCATCTGCATTTTTGTCAAGGGTTAGGGCTGGGCTGGTCACTAGATGAATGACAGATGCTCTCTATTAATCCCTGTTGCTTCCCTAAAGGGAAAAGAAAGGGAAAAAAAAGAGAATTGTTCTTTGCAGTTGAACATGCTTCTTCCCAAACATAAACATCACCAAGGGAATTTTTTGCCTTTTGTTACTTAATTACATTGAAATTAATATAGAGAAACTTGATATTGCATGAATGATAATAGAAATTATAGTAGGATGATATTAGGAAATTGTCTCAGTGTTATTTATCCTGCTTCAAGCCATCTGGAATCATCTTATTATGCCATTGGTATAATTAAGAAATATAAGGAACAAAATGGTTTTAAATGAATTTTAATGGCAAAGCTAATTAGGGGACCATTCCCACAGCACACGATAGTCACTGCGTGTTACTAGTAAGTCAAAAGATAACTTTTGAAGGCTAAATAGTATATCTCAAAATTTCTGTCTCAGTATTATCTCTCTGGATTTTTATTTTTTATTCTAGAAATTGAATTATTTTTTTTTGTGGTTAGTGTGCCTGAAATTTGTATCATGGGGTAGTCTAAGTATTTAAATTAAACATTTAGTAAATCTAAGTTGTGAAGTTATATACTTTTTGATGGGAACTATTTGATCATTACTCATATGTTCTCTTGCATGCAACCAATGACACCTCTATTGTGGGTTCTTCTAAACCATTCCTTTTGCCAGCTAGTTGAAGAAAATGTTTTCAAAATATGTATTATGGTTTCATTAGTCAGTGGTAACTGTGTAAGTGATAAACAATTATGTTCATGTTTTATTCAGGAGGAAATTATCATGCATAATGAAAGCTGAGTGTTTAACCTTCATTAGCTGAGCACATGTGTATAAATCTTGATGCAAGTTTCTGGTTTTAAGCATAATTGGTACCTGTCTAGTTAAAAATAATAATATATTCTGTATGATTCTTCCTCCTTATGCTTATTCTTTTCACAGAGGCATCTTTGTTGCAAAAGTAGAATGCATTTAGTTTTGTCAAGCACTTTAAAATGTCAAAGCTGAATTAGCAATAATGTTATCTTTCTTGGACATGAGATCAAAGAGCACCTTGTGTTGAAAAGACTGTCAGTACATCTGATACCAACTCACTGCAGAGCATTATGTGAATGGTCTGATTATAATTGCTTTGATTCTTTACTGGTAACAAAATCATAGCTGAGAGGATGACTCTATCAGAGAGAAAAACTATATATCTTAGGGAATAATAAAGTCCTCTGCTCTTGGTGAGAAGTTTGCAGATTTCTGCAAGTGGAAGAGATGGAGTAGCCAGGGTCTCACCAGAGTGATGGCTGTACTAACTGACTTTGTGTCACCATAAACAACATCACTGGAAATGGAAATAGCAGCTTAATAGAAGGCATGGGTATTGTGCTTAATACCAGACTGTCAGGTACATTTGTATTTATTGCATTTGCATTTCTTTGTATTTACATGTCCAAGAAGAAACCTAGGAGTACTTAATCTATTAGCATCTTTTATACTTGCATGTATATCAAAAACTAGTAATACTGTAACTGTATTGTTAAGCAAAGGAGAGGTGAATCTATTTAAGACAGAAATTCAAGCTCCTGTGCTTTTAGAAGTTCCTTCAAAGCATGTCTTCCAATAATTGCATGTGTGTTCCACTTCTTTAAAATATTTGTAACCTGAGCCCATTGGACTACACTGCACTTACATGATTAAAACAACTAAATTAAAAAAAAAAAAAAAAAAAAAGTAAATTAGTAGTTTACTGAACACTTGAAAAGCTCTTAGACATTTGTTTATGACTTAGTAATTACTTCTTGTAGGATTTTAGAGAAAAAATGAACTCCCTAATCTTAGTGTGGCTTGATATCCGACTGTGACTTGAAAGCCACGTTTAAAATCAAGTTATCTGTTTGACTCTTATAATGAACAGATATTTAAACAGCTTTAATGAACTTTTTAGAAATGTATCTTTGATGTAAAACCTCATCATCTATCAATTATTCAGTTGTCATCAAATTCACTTTTTGTTCAATTCAGTGATAATTTACATTTCAGGAAAGTGTGACTGTGTTGTTAAGAACTTTATGTTTATTTCTTAAGTAATGAACCTTTAAATACTTTTTTTTTTTTAAATGTAATCTTTCTTCTTTCATTTCAAATCTATCTACAAAATATTGCTTTTCCTCTTAAGTCACTAGACAAGTATAGTATATAACTATGGAAAAAATTACACTAGCCCCAAGGAGAGATGAAATATATAAAAAATACCTTTCATAAAGAACTTTATATCCCTGAAATAAGATATTTTTAAAAATTCTGTTTGTTTCATATATGAGACAGATAGGGCATAGTAATTTGTAATGCAACTCTGTAATTTTATTGCATTTAATACTTGAAGTCTGTCAGACTTCTTGTGTGCTCACTGTAGAATGCCAAAGTAAATTAAAGGGAAAAACTCACCACCCACCATAATTGTTTCTTTAAATGTCATTGCAATATTTCTACCTTTATGAAACATGGCTAATCTAGCATAGCTACGCAGTAAATTAAACTTTCAAAGTTATTTCATACATCTTTTTCCTCTTCTCGGAAATACAGTATTAAAAAGAACAAAAAAGTCCTTACTGAAATGGACTGTTACAGTAACAAGCCCTTAAATGGCATACAGTGTCCTCTGCCATCACTGAAATATGGGAAAGGTGAATCTAAATTAGATTAGATGCTAGATTAGGTTTAGGGTAAACACAAGAAAAAACTTTTTCATAGTAAGGTTGCCAGAGCCTGGAAGGGACTGCCCAGGGAGGTTGTGGAGTCTCCATCACTGGAGACATTCAAGACCTACCTGGATCTGTTCCTGGGTGACTTGGTCTAGCTGCCCCTGCTCTGGCAGGGGGGTTGGACTAGATGATCTTCTAGCTCCCTTCCAACCCCCAACACTCTGTGATTCTCCTGGAAATGAGAGAATAAATATTTAAACCCCAAAGAAGTAATAATTTGAAATGGTCTTCTGATCAAAGGAATGGATATAAGCACCCTAACTAGTTCTTGAAGCAAAACTTGATCCATGTACAGCTGGGACAACATGGCAAAGCTGTTAATAATCATCAATGTGCTTCTTCCTATGTCCATGTCCCCATACTGCCACCATTCTAAGCACCACAGAACAAGTACATATATAAAAAATCTAGTGGTAAATTAGACATAATCTTTGCTTTATAGCTTGGTAAATGACAAAACAAAAACAAAAACCCATCCCAAACTATCTAATGAAAATGTAGAAGCCAAGATCAACAAATCTGAAACAAGGACTCAATTTTTATTATACATGAAAATACATTATATTGCTTTATCTATAGGAGATCCAATACAAAACAGAAATCCAGCTCTACTTGGGATACCTAAGAAAGTTTTATTAGGAAAGAGTACTTATATGGTACTTTCTTTTTTATCAAAAATACGATTCATAATTTATTTTTAATAATTAGAATGTTCATAGTTTAATTTCTTATATGATCCATCACTCTTGGGCTTTATCATGGAACCAGCAGTTCCACTTTGTCATGGTTGACTCTCTGCTAGCAGCTAAACACCCACTGCCTTCCCCCACCACCTTCCACACCTCCTCCTGAGAAATGGAAAGGAGAAGGAAAAACCCTGGGGTTGAGATAAGAACATCTTAATAAAACAACAGCACTAACAAACCAACAGTCAAAGCAAGTAAAAGAAGGCAAGAAGACTCTACCTGTTCCCAAGATGACAACTCTCCCTGCTCAGGCAGCACTAAAGCAAGGTGCACCCTGGGCACCCTTATACAGGGGTGTGGCTCAGTAGGGTGTCAAATCCCATTGGCTGGCTCAGTTGTTTATCCCAGTTGTGGCCCCTCCCCCCTGGCTGGGCCAGCAGATGCTTGTGGCAATTAGCCCAGGACAGGTGTGAGTACAGACAAGAAACAAAACCCAGGCCAAGTTTCTCCTCACAGTCTGTCCTGAATGTAAGAATTGCTGTTTTAATAACAAAACGAGTGAAGATTTTATGAAAAACTGAAAAAGAAAGGTAAAGGAGGGCTGTATAATATATAGATGTATTTCAGAAATTAATTTTCTTGAATAAAACCCATGTAAGTATCTACAACTCAGACATACCTTTGTTGACACAGCAAACATTAAGCTATTTCATGTAAAGGAAAAGTTTGCCTCGGTGTATTGTCAGGTCAGATATACTGGAAAGCAAATAACTGTGATTCAATCTTTACAAACATGATGCTGCTTATGAAGTAATCAATCTGGATAGGCTATGGCAAAATGAGAATGCATTTAAGCAGAAAGTAAAACTCTTTTTTTTTTTTAATCTATGTTGTTTGCTTTATTTTCATGGAAAAGAAAGCAACTATGCTTTAATTTTACTTTGAGACTTGAGAGAATTCTATGTAGAAGATATATATCACCATAAAATTGATAATTTATCCCTCACAAAACCCACAAAAAATTGATGTTCCATTTCATTTTTCAAATGTTTGAATTCTTTACAGTTATTTCTACAAAAGGTTTGTGAGAATTACTGTCCCATTGCTAGCTTGCAAGCATTTTCTTTGAGTACTCAGAATTCTAACTATAGTCTTTCCAGTCACCCTTGTAGGGGGCTTGTCTGTAAAATGCTAAGGCAAAAAAATAAAATGAAATGCCAAAGTAATTAAAAAATAGCCGTATATATCCTATAAAAAAAAAATAAATAAAAAATCTAGTTGCTTATAAACCACTCAAATGCAGAATAGGTCATGTGACTTTATAGGAGTAGACATCCTGGCAGTGAGATATACTATATTCTTTTTTTCTTAAACAACTCTTATAACCATCAATAATCTATTCATTTGTTGAGGACCTGGCTACTACTTAGTTTTTTATTACTTTGTTTTTTACTACTACTTAGTTTTCTTCTTAGCAGCTCATATGGTGTTGTGCTTTGGATTTTTGAACAAAGCAGTGCTGATAACACACTAATGTTTTATCTTTTTTTTTAACTCACCACCATCAGAGACTTTTGCTAGACATGTTTTCTGAATAAGGAAAAAAAAAAAAAAGAAAAAGAAAACAGTCTCTTCATTAATAGAAAATTCATTTGGGAAGTATCTGGGAAGCATTTGGGAAGAGACTGCAGAAATTATGTAATTTAGCTCGGAAAGCTTTTTAATTTAATTTACCATTACATAATGATAGTTTGCTCCTCAAAAAGGCTTTAAGAACCATCATTCTTTAGGATATATTCCCAGCGATTTGGAGTTGCCTGGGAAACTAGCTGCCATTGCTTTCCTGAGCAAATGTTGAGTCACATGGATTTTCCATGTGTCAGGTTTAGTTGATGACTTTGAAATAGCAGAATGTATCTTCTCAGCAGAGCCAAATCCTACAGTCCTTTACAGTCAGCTTTACATCTCTGGGACTTACTCTCTTTCAATTTCTTTTTCAATGCTGCTTGCATAAATATTCAGAATTAAGTTTTACATCAAAAGTTAGCAAGAGAGGAGTTTCCATTAGTGTTTTGATGATTGCTTTCCATTCTCCATTTGTTTATTCTGTTATCTGTGAGATACTGGTATCCTAAATTTTGTTTGGAATCCAAGTGGGAGATTGAAAGGCATCTAATACCTTATTATGTCTATATTTAGATATCTGAATCATCCTCTAGCTATTTAAGATTATGGTCACTTCTAATGATATGCTGTCAGATACCTACTACTAGGATTCTACCTATAACAATAGGAACTGTGCTTAACACAGAATTCTTCCCATTTGAAAATAGCTTTTGAAAACTAAAAACAAAATCACAGAAGGAAGCAAGACATTCATAGCAAAGCACATGGAACTGCATTAATTGCATTTCTTTTAAGAAACAACATTAGCCAGGTCACAGTCCCCACCCAAAGCAAAAACAAAGTTGTTTCTCCTGCATGTGTTTGAAAGCAAGTTGTAACTAACAAGAGTAAGTGGTGTTTTAAAAATTATTAACACAGAGAAATGAAATTGCATAGGTGGAAAGATCATTGTGATTTGTGCAAAAACATGTCTGTCCGTGTCCCCCCCACAAAAAAAACCAAACCAAACCACAAACCCAAAATTTGGCATTTTATGTCATTGATTCAGTTTCTCTTACAGAAGTGTTATAATAAAAATATTATATTTATTACTGCTACTATTAGCCACTGCTGTGGCTATTATTGCTATCACATTCTAGCCCTTAACTTAATAAACTTAAAAACTGCACCAGTCAGAAATACAACAGTGCTGCAGAGCTTTCATGCCAGCTGCACTAGAACTTTTAAAAGTGATGGTAAAATATTTATTCTATTTGATGAAAGACTAATTATTACAAACTCTAAGTGCAAAGAAGTTTCACTAAAAAGGCTTTAAACATACTTGAGCAATTATCTTCTCTTCACTGTAAGCATCTGTTCACTTACCCTGCTAATAAAATGTAGCCAGGAAATCATATGCTCTTAAATTGATACTACACTTAATGCTTACAAATAAATGAAAAGGTAAACAGCATTTGCAAGCACTTTTCTTCTATGCTAAGTCATTGGGTGGCAGGCTGTAAATTGGGATGAAACTTTAGAAATGGATTGTAAACCCTTAGAAAATGTTCATTATGTTAGAGATTATAAATACTTAGTTACTGTGGCATCAATATTCTAATATAAATGATGTGCACTAAAAATGTGCACTCCATTTGTGAACATTAAGATGACTGAGAATGCTGAGTTTACATTTTCCCCTTGTATTATGTACCTGATGTCTTAAGTCACAAGTCAGTAACATGCTTTGCTTGCTTATTCAGTTCAGGTTGGACTTAAATATATGCAGAAATACTTTGTTCACTTACCTAAATATAATTTTCAAATGCATTGAAAATCAAGTTTAGATTTTAAGATCTCTGTTATGATTGTGAACATTTATAGCAAAGAATACAATAGAACTTCACTATTATTTAGCTATTGTTAGCTACACACATAAAGAACAGCTTTCCTGTGGCTGCTATTTAGATGCCTGATACATATACACAAAGGGCACTTTCTGAGCCAGACAGCCAAATTCTTAGCAGATAGAAAATCCTCTGGTTTCATTCTTTCCTTCAGATGATCTACACTGTTTACCCGACTTTATGAAGTATATCTCACTTCAGATTCTCTAATCAGAATTATCATTAGCTGGAGGAGTATAGAAATGCAGTTTATTTTGAGTATTTTTTGTTTGTTGGGTTTTTTGGTGGTTTGGTTTATTTAAAAAAAACCTAAACAAACTAAGACTTTCCCTAACTTATGTGTTCTTCAATATATATTTTAAGATTAAATGACACACACTGGAGTTCCCATTTCTCACTCCGAGAAGCTCGGTGACAGTTTGGAATAAACATTTCCAGATTGCAACAGACAGGTGAGCTCTACCTGACATAACTGAATGCACACAGCAAAGTGGAGCCATGAAGCTACAAAACAATGAGGGCTTCCAAAACTATCTAATGATTCCAACTAATTCTTATTACAGTCAAATACATAAACCATTACCCAAAGAATATCAATATTTTCTTTTTATTTGGGAGAGGAAAATCTGAGACACTGTTATGTTGATAGCTGCAAACTGTATCTAATCTTGCCCCATATCAATTTTCCTCTTACAGCTCCATATTAGCAGCATGTGTGAACATGTGCAGACAGAGAGTTCAGATCAAGCCCTGGTATTCTATGGGAGACAATATTCTGTTTCCCATAGTGCCTGTAAGCAGATAGCACATGAAGAATGTGTATGATATTTTCCATTTAATAATATCCCATAACTGGAAGCTTAGATGCCTGAATTTGTAACAGTCAGCCACCCAAAAGCCATAAGACACTCTGTAGTTTTAACCTCAAGATGTATGTGAGATGATCACAATAACAGTAATAAAGGCACTTGAAAAAAAAAAGCATTCATTCTGTTAAAAAGAAAAATAAATGTTAAGAACAGCAAACTGAAGAAAATAATTTTACATCTTTAAAGACCTTTATTGTACAGAGATATTCATAAGCTGACATGCACTTGAGTTCTAGAAAATTAATCAAAATCAATTTAAGAAGCAGGACAAACATGAGCAAAATACAGAGCCTTATGGAAATCATAGGGTTTTATTTTACATGGCTTTGTGTCATGCTGCTTTTTATGTTTGCCAAGGAAACCTCCCAAATGTGCAAAAGTAGCAATTTAAATGCAGCTTTTTAAAAAGGGTTGGAGAGATTCCCAGAAAGAAAAAATACTGTAATGTTCCTCTCATATTACAATAAAAAGGTTTGAAAACAAAAAAAAAAAAAAAAAAAAAAAAAAAAAAAGCCCTTGTAACTAGCTATATTGTATTCCACAAAATAAATTTCATAACTACTGCATATGAAATTAATTATTCTGCATCACCTATATAAAGAATTTGAAAACTTTATTATATTTTATAGCTGTGCCCTAGCATCATAGTTGATTTTGTTGGTTGGGTAGATGGAATAAGGCTGACTAATTCTGGAAGAATCTAACAAGCCCTACTTTAAAATACTCCAGCAGAATTTATGAATAGAATTCTGATATTGAGCATCAGACCTTTCCCTTTCTCACTGACCTGAAATAATACCTTCTATAAGGGATCTCAAAGGAAACATCATGAGTATTTTTCATTTAGTTCATGGTTGAATGTCCCTGACTGTACACACAGATTTCTTTGCAATAGCTTATTTGCTGCAGTGTTGAAAAGCCAGCCAGGTTAATGATGACCCTTTGCTATCCCTGTATATGAGCAATTATCTTCAAAAGGGAAGGAGATCATCTTTGAAAAGGGAAGAGGTAGCTTGGTGTCTGAGTGATGTAGAGAAGTCCAACCATGATCTGGAAACCAGTCATCATTACTTCAATCACTTACCTCAATCATACTGATTGAGGGATAATTAGGGAAGCCTATTTGTTAGTCAGGAGGAAAGTTGCAGCTCACTAGCTCTCCCCAAGCACACACTCTTGGAAGAGACTAGCAAATCACATTTCCATGGCAACACAGTTTCCAGAGACCGCTACAAACAAAGGTAAAAAGCATTGAACACAGTTCATGATACTGAATAATCCAAGTCACTAGCTGTAGCCAGGTGGCTGGCTGCAGAATTTAGCAATTTCTCCCAGCAGCAATACTTGTTCAAGACAATCCTGTGTCTAGAGAGAGGGAACTGATGAGGATCACATCACCCTTCCTCACACTAGGGAGTTTTACTGACTTGAGGGGTTCAAGGCCTAATCAATATGCTGTGTGAGCTCAGAAAGGAACACATTAAATGCAGGAAGGTGGAAGCTTAAACCAACAAAACCAGAGACACTGGACCTTGCACATATGCCTCTACCCCACCTTCTAAGCATCACTTAGCAGTCTTACATATTTGTTTGGTCTAGTTCCCTCTTCACATCCTCCCTCACTTTATTATTTCTGTGATCAAAACAAATATTTTATTTTCCTGCTTTAGCAAATTTTCTCACTACAGGATTTCTAAGTGAAATATCAAGACTATAATTGGTGGCTTTAAAATTACATGTTGAGCCCTTCGCTTCATTAGGCTCTAACCCTCAAACCTTTGCCTGTCCATTTGAATTCCAAGCTCTGCAGAAGAAGGTGCTACTGTAGAGCTGAGTGATACTCAGAGCAGTACTGTCTTAAACACATTCACAGTGGACTTTATCTCTTCACATACAGAGGAAGGGTTGACAATACTCTCAGCTGTTCCATCCTTCCCCTCTGACTTTATCTGTCTTTGAAGGAGGAAAATGAATAAGACAACACAGAAACCCCACAGACACCAGGGACAGACAAGACAAGGCCTGATCACAGACTCCCCCAGAAGACTGTAGTGAAAAACATGTCATTTAAGAACACATCTAACCTCATTTTCAAAAAATAGCAAACATTGCTGAGTCTACTACCTCTCTTGATAAGTTAGTTCAATGTTTAATTAACCTTATTCTTAGGAACTGCATCTTAATTTCAATATTTGAAATGACACACATCTTTAACTTCCAGTCACTTTTTGTTATGCCTTTGTTATTGACAAGAATGAAAAGTATTTTGGTACTTCACATTTTTTTATATATAATAGGAACACCCATAAACATTAATACTGGAAATTGTTTATCACAGCCATTCAAGCACTGTTGTAAAGAAACAAATAATAATTCTACATGTAAATAATTCCTATATCAAATATTTCAATTTATATTTCTTTCTTAACTGAAGGGCACAAATCTTGATCAGATTGTTCAGATTTTTTTCACAGGATATTAAATTTCACAGAAATCCCCTTATGGAGAAGCAAATGATTGTACTTAAAGCAAACTGTAGCAGTCCTCATTAACTAATTGTGGTTTAGCAGGGAATAGGAATGACTGACTAAGATGTCTCAGTCTTCTGCATTGGTAAAGGACTGCTTTGATAATTCTTGGAGATGAAGTCTGTCCTGTTCAATAGGTGGATGGGTAGGAAAAAAAAAAGTCCATCTACCTGTAAGAAAATGTCTTCCATTCCTTAATGTGACATCTCTTAAACCCTCCAGCATGTGGGCAGAACACATACCAGGCATCACTGTTTCATCTATCATCAACAGCTACAGATAAGTTATTTTTGATGCCTAATACAAAGAAAAGTGTAACGTATAATCAGCTCTGCATTAGGGAAAATAATCTACTTAATTATATAAAATGATCAGCTGAGGTAATGAAAGGTGAGGTTCACTTACAGTCAATTCCCTAATCAGGAAATTCAAGGATCACTTGTGTATGGAGGACAATACAGGCAATTTTCTTCTCCCCATTACCCAAGAAGGAAAGAAACAAACAGAAAATTTCCAAAACTAGAAATTTTGCACTTTGCCACCATCTCCATGTTTATCCAAATCAAAGCATACACATATTTTCACTGATATTTTTTTGTGAAACTGTGTTAGAGCAGATCTTTCTTTACCAATACCAGATCTTTCTTTAAAGGCAATCACTGTAAGATGGATAATTCTTTTCCCATCCCTGTAGTAATTGCTGCCACTGCTAGGAAACTGCATCTATGTTTATAACTGCATTTATTTAACTTCAGTCTCCAGCCATTTTTTTTTCATTTTATGCATTTGTAAACAAGACTGAAAAGCTTTTTAGTAATTTGTGTCTCTTCCATGTACAAGTGCCTTTCAAAGCACAGAGATCAAGTAATCTCCCAACCTTTTATCTGAAAACGATTTTTAAAAAAATTATTTATTTTCTGCCTCTTGGATCACTTGTTATCTTTCCTTGAAGTTTGTTCTTCTAGATCTGTGTTTGAAGTAGGCTTACTAGGTATATTTTACTAATGGTATGTCGAGTCAAGAACTGCCTGTTCTGCTACCCTATTCTATACTGAAGGATCTTAGAAATATATCTGACATTACAGAGTCTATCTTCTGCTAGTCATAAATGTTAATATCAAGTTTTCCTCAGATCTTTTCTTTCAAAGACTGAATTTCCCTCCTGCTGATACCATCTTTATCATTGAAGCTCTGAAATATTACCTTGTCTCTGGATGTATGAAAATACATTTGAGTGCATTGAGACCATTTAGGAAGGTAATTTTGATAACTTTATAATATTTTTTCCTTAATCTTAAAAAAAATACCCTTTGAAATATGCAACTTAACCAGAAAAAACTTAAATCATCGCTTTATTCCACAGCTAAAATATGGTCTACTTAAAAAAGTCTTTAAAACTAGATAGACAGACACACAAATAATTTTGCTTAGTACCAAAGTATTTTTACAAATACAAGCTAAACAAGCATTAGTGTTTAAAGCAACCAACATACTGTAGGCTCTTGTTGTATGTCTTAAAGTGAGACCCCTTCAGCACTGAAGGAGGGGTTCAATTTCAAATCAAAACACCTAAACGTAGGTAGGTGCATTTGGGTTGTTGTCTTATTTCTCATCATAGTCAAATGAGTCACAAATAAAGCAGTTAGGGGAGTGAACAGAACTATTCACCTAATTCAGCTGTTTAGAAACCATTTTAGGTTTCTTACATTGTCCTGATCAACCTTCCACAGCTGGTTCGGACAGCAGTCATTTTTTTTCTATAGGCCATGTATCATGGAACACAAATGTCAGCCCTGTGCAAATGTATAACACATTTTAGGGCATTTCAGATGTTACCTATGCTTAAACAATGGAACCCTGTTCCAAAGTGGCTTCTTAGCTGAAAAGATATCTACACTCCATGCCTTCAAGGTCTAGAGTTACTGAAAGTGTATATGAGATATTTCTAAGGCACTGTCAGGTAGGACACAACCTCTGGGAGACATTTGCCCTTCAGGAGCAGCTGCTGATGGAAAGGTCTCTGAAATTGCAGTAAAAAGCCTGTAGGAGAGCAGCTGAATTAAGACTTTGGTCTCCATTGACCAGAGAGAACACAAAAAATGGTATTAACCCCATATATGGGCACCTAAAGATAGACACTTAAGTTTAAATGACTCATTTCCAAACTGAATCTCACCATCTGTGGCCCTATAATTAAGATAGTATTTTCTAAATATGTTTCAAAGTGCTAAGAAAGATTTATGCTGGTTGGATAAGATAACATGAAACACTTCCTCACTGTAAACCCTGATAAATCTTTTTAATGATCCCTGTGTGATACAAACAGATGTTTAAGGAAAAGTTAGTAATTTCTCTGGTGAGAAATCACTATTCCAGCTATGATTTTACTGTTAGAAATATTATTCATGAGTAGTTGAGCTCCAGCAACTTCCAATTTTTAGGTCTTCTTTTTCTTGCTTGCTTTCTGTGTGGAACTAATCTTCTATTTCCCAGAAAACAAACATGTCCAACCAAGTGCCTAATGTAGACCTATTTCATTCTGTCTTTTACTAAAATTGATTCTCTTACACCTATTAATCACAATGTACTTTGAATGCCATTCCATCTGCCCTTACATTCAGAAGGTATTAAAATTAAATACAGTTTCAATTTCTGTACCAAATCTTTAAAGTAAAACATCTGCTGAAAAGACATACAACTTCCTTTCATACAGTGGTGCTATTCAAGAAGTATGTCTTTGCTTTGTGAATTTTGCTCTGTGAAATGGACAGTATTAAACAGTACATAGTCTTTTTCCCCTTTTCTGCATTAAGATTTCCTTTGAGCAGTCATGGTTTTCTTTTTTTTTTTTTTTTTTTTTTTGGCTATTATCAGAGCTTTTTGGTTGTTTTCTATACCAAAGATCAAGAATGAAAGAAAAAAGCTATGGAAAAGGCTAGTAGAGACCGGCCTTTATTTACTTATTGAAGTATTTACATATTTGAAAAGCTAACTACAGTAGAATTTCTTATGTGAACTAAGCTTTGAGACAACAAAGACCTGATCTGAAAAGGTGTATCACTCACTGATGGCAAAGTAGTGAAAAGCAAATTAAGTTTATTAGTCCTTCACCATTATTTTTTTGTGTTCACTGAATAAGTGGAAGGAAGGTCATTGTCCCTTTCTTTATATCTCCCTTGAGATGGCAAAAGTTGAAAAGGCATTTGCATGGAAGAATAATTCCTAAGTTTTCATTACAGGTTACATATTTAGCAACAACTCTTGTAAAGTAGGCTAGCAGGAAGCAACAGATCCTCCTGACAACATGAGAATGGAAAAATAGGATCTAGTACTCTAAAAAAACCTCCTTCTACGCAACATTTTCAGTTGAGGAGAGAGAATCCTAAGGGTCTTGTTGTTTCCCTCAAGCATCATCAAATGTTTTTCCAGCATCCCTCTACAGTTTGGTTCTGTTTTCATGCAGCATAGCTCAGCACAGAACATTTCACGTAGATTAATTTAAGTGAAGAAAATGTTTTCTTGTGGACATATATAAAAACAGCAAAATTAATTCAGCAATGGGAGTAAATTGGAGCACAAGAGGTTTAGGGTAAGTACAAGGAAGATCTTTTTCACAGTGAGGGTGACAGAGCTCTGGAATGGGCTGCCCAATGGAGTCTCCTTCTCTGGAGACATTCCAGACCCACCTGGATGTGTTCCTGGGTGACTTAGTTTAGGTGATCCTGCTCTTCCAGGAGGGTTGGACTAGATGATCTTCTAGGTCCCTTCCAACACCTAACATTCTGTGATTCTGTGTAATTCATAGATAGCTAGACAGAGATATTTATGCACTGAACATAATACTGCTCAGTGCCTGTGATAACCATCTGAAACATAACTCTAAAATCCAGGGAACTCATTATTCCCCCTTTGAAGCCTTGTGGCTTGCAAGCCACAGTAACCCACAAGAAAGACCTCAGTTTCATAATGGAGTCTGAAAACCATAGAATTCTCTTCAATTTAGATTATATATGTCACTGTCCAGGAAAAAAAAATCTTCAGTTCTTGGAAACATATCCTACCTACTTAAATATTTTTTACATGTTTCTAAGGTTGTCTCCTTGGAAACTGGAGTTTCAGCTTGTATGCTTATCCCTTTTGTCCAAACTCAGGTACAAGAAATCATTAGCAAGTTGAGATGCTAGTAGCTCTGACAGCTTCACGTCATTAGTATGCTAAGAAGTGTGAAGTATAAAAATGTATATAATTTTCTTCTTGTTCTCCTATTTGTCCTGTTGGAAAAATGACTTGATTAAAGTAGCAATAGTAGACTTTGAATTCATTATCACTCAGATACAAAGAAATATATAAGCATGAAAACAGACTTAGGCTGGTCTTACATGTCATATGAAAAAGGATAAAATAATGAGAAATCTTTATAAGTGGTAAATCTCATATTAACTTGTTAATAAATTTAAAGTTTCACAAATTTTACATTTAATTACATTATGATACCTGCATGTTTATCAATGCAACAACATGGTATAAATTATTCTATATTAGATGGGTTGTGTTCAACCCCCACTGCCAAAGCTGCATCATCCAGGGCATGTTGTACAGGAACACAACCAGATGGGTTTTGAAAGTCTCATGGGACTAATAATAAAGTTTACCCTCTTTATACAGAAACTGGAGAATGTTGAATCCAAAATGCACTTAACATTGCTGATCCTCTGAGTGTTTATGAACTTGGTTTGTTATGTTTTATTTGTTACCTATTGGAAGACAATATTTTAAACTTTTATATCATCCATTCTCTTTTCATGGTAATAGAGTCTATTTACCCTGGGCATTAGACTATAATGCTTTTAAAGAGTGTCCATGAAAATAGCTATAAATACCTCTATGACTTAGCTATGTTCCCATAAATGTTTGAAAATGTGCATGATAATGTT
Organism: Ceyx melanurus; assembly: GCA_024611195.1. NCBI lineage: Eukaryota > Metazoa > Chordata > Aves > Coraciiformes > Alcedinidae > Ceyx > Ceyx melanurus. Next base: position 47,795 of record JANHGL010012928.1, on the reverse strand, counting down.
TTAAATATATGTCTCATTATAATTGGACTGCCTGTCTACTCCAATATCCACAGAACCACACAGCATACATTTCTAACCCATGGCAGGTCTGCAATTCTTCCCTAACTCACTGTCCTGACCTGGACATGAATTATAAATTAAAATAATTAAACCACATAAAAAATCATTCCAAAGTTTGGTAAGTTTATGCTAATTATTTTGTATGTAGAAAACATAAAAATTATAATTAAATGTTCCTTCTGGCACTTGTTTTACTTACTTGTTCATACATGCAAATAAGTAATGCCTAAACTGCTTACTCTTTGTGAACATAAATTTTGCTCCACAGCTACATTAGGGTAACTGAGTACTAAGAAAGAAACTCTGTCCTACCCGAATAAAATTGGAATTTTTGATAATGTGTGGGAAATTTCAGGTGCATAGCCAGGAGCTTAACTGACAAACACCTGATATAGTCACCTTTACTGTTAAGTTCTGGAAGATAAGATAAATTGATTCATTCTTTGGGGTTTTTTTGACACTTAAATATCATTTAAGTTGGAATTTGGATGGACTGGGGAGCTGTTTGCTGAAAGGTGTGCTGAGCTTCAAATACCTAACTGATCACTATTTTTCTGTTCAGGGAAATGACACCTACTCACATTTTAAGAGAGGTGGCACTGGGGGAAAAGTAAATTTCTTCATTAACCCTTTCTTGTAATTATAACATCTCAAAACCTCTCTATTTCATCCTCATTTGCAGACTTAAAAGGAATGAGAAACTCAGATCTGTTTTCAAAGAGGAAAAAAAGACAGTGATCTGGCACAGCTGAAAGATAGAAGGAATTGGAAAAAGATGTCATTTGTTTTGACAGTTGTCTTGCTCTGTGATGTAGAGTTCTAAGATGTCCAGATACCAACATGGAATTCCAGGATAAGTTCACATGGCCATGACATGAATTATCTGAGGCACATTCTTTGCAGGAATGAAAAGCTGTTCTTCCAACTCAATAGTCATTATGTTACTCTGGAATCAAATAGTTGAATATAATGACAGTAATCAGGGTGCTAGACCACCATTTCTGATGGATAAATATGGATGTCTATGTGAAGACATAAAAAAAAATATCAAGAAGACATAGCTCAGCATTTGAATAATATTGTGCAAGATGGAAAGAGGAACAAGGTCTACTGACTGACTAGAAGTAATTCATATCAGTGAAGTTTTCTTGTAAATAAAGTTACAAGGGAATTTAAAAGAGACAAAGATAAATTATTTATTCTGCTTTCTTATTAAATATTTGAAAATACTTCTCTATGTGCTGGTTTTAAGTCATGTAGCAATACTAAAATAATATTCAAGTAACACTTTTCATATAATTCACAACATATTGCCCTCTTTTTCCCAAAAAGCTTTATAGCAAAAGTGCATTTTTTTTCTCGTAGGAAAAAAAAAAAAAGTAGTCACTGACTTTCACCTGAAAATTTGCATCTAGAGTTTGACACCTCAAACAACTGAACATTTCAAAGCCATATATGATAAGGTGAGAGAAACACTAAAACTACAGGGTTAATTATCCAATGTCTTCACCATTATTCTAAGAAATAGACTAAAAAAATAATCTGTGATAGTTCTAAGGTCTTCAGCAACATTAAAGTCATTTTTGTAAGCTAATAATGAAAGCAATGGTATTTGGTGTTTTCTAATACAATCTCCAGCTCCTCAGAGCCCAATACTGCAGATTTCTAGATTTTCTTATTTTTAGCTCTGAGAGCAATAAGAAAAAGTTCACAATGTGAACTCTGAAGAATTAATTACAGTAAGATCAGTGACACCTTTGCCATTCCACCTCTATAATTATTATTTAATCAGCTGAATTTTAATCCAATCTCCAGAGGTCTAACTTGTGATATTTTAATGCTGGTCAATGCAGAATTACATTTTATACTTTCATTATTGCAATTCTTTCCTCACAAAAAATATTCCACCTAAAGCAAAGGAGGTGGCAGTGGCAGTATGCTAAATTTTGAAGAGAATTCTCTCTGGGTTTTTTTAAGAAGTTATGAGACTAAGGAGTCTAAAGAGTGTAGTCATTGCTTCAGGACAAACACTAGAACAGATGAAACTGATTTATGGTCCCTGGCACATATGGCTTATAGTCATCCATTCAGGTGGGTGATGAACCCTATTTCTTAAAGTTTGTTTGTCTGGGGGCATTTTACACTGAAAAATGGTGGTTAAGATTTCATGAGGTAACCATGTCCAAGGCAGCCATTCTTCATGCCAGCATGAGCACAGAAAGGTGGGGGTTATGTTTTACCTCAGGGTGTGCCTCAATCACATCTCACCTGTAATGATTTTGAGGGTTGCCCTGAGCCAGTTGAAGGACCTTGGACTTGGTCTTGTTGAACCTCACAAAGTTCACAAAGGACTGCTTCACAAGCTTGTCTAGATCCCTCTGGATGATATCCCATCCATCTGGCACATCAACTATACCACTCAGCTTCTTGTCATCTGCAAACATGATGAGGGTGCACTTAGTCCTGATAAAGCCGAATCATCAGAGGAAATTGTATTAATAATCATCTGCTGATCCTTATATATATATATTTAATTGTATTGTAGTTGATTTTATTTTGTAATTGGCAACTCCTTCAGGCAAAAATGAGTCAGATGATGATGAAAACATTTGCCTTAGAATCTCCTCTTAAAGCTCACAGCCTAAATGTCAGAGCAGCTATAAAAACAAATCAAAGATTTACATCTCTAGAGATGCCTAGCATCTGTTGTTTTGTTACAACTCTTGCACTTATGAAATGCAATTAGAAGAAAATAATATGCTGTCCTGGATTTTCCCAGCATGATTACAGTATTAAAACTGACATAAATTATTCCATGTTGTTGATTACAATAGTTATTCTGTTATTAGTTTATTACTTGATATATAAATTTATATACACCTACATAAAGGAGTATAACACTAATTATATCTTTATTAAAATTACTTAAGATAGTGCAATAAGCTAAGTGATATTTCAGTCAATCCTGCAGTTGTGTTATTCTAGACAAAATATAAGCAGTTTTGAAAACAGGGGCTATGCTTATTTATGGTATTTTTGGTTAATACTATATTTACATAAATAAAATTAAGTATAAATATGTTAACACTCCAGGCCTTCATAAACTGGATCTAGCAGAAGTAGAGGATATGAATCCAGTCAAATATACACATATTTGACATGCATATATAGTATTTTTAAATTAATTCCATATACACAGAGTATTGAATAAATCTGTATTTCTCTTAGGCTGACACTTATGACACTAATCATTTACATCTTATTATTAGTGATGTGATAAAGATTTTTCCAAGTCTGTTAATAAATAGAAAACAATTTTTGAGTTTCACATTTTAATGATAACCCTATCACCTCCACATCTGTTTATGTGAGGTATTACCAAGTGTTCAAACTGATAGTTGAGTAGTTCACTGGAAGACAGAACTCCTAGCCATACTGATAAAATACTGTATTAGAGAATATCTATTTATTTCAAGAACATTATTTATCTTGATTCCCCACCTCGGCATAGGCAGACAGATACAATAAATATTTCAAGCAATCTTTGAAATAAATTTGCAAATATTGTGATACTATAAAATGTAAAATGAATGTCAGTACTTTTCTAGATATTTTATTTGATATTTGTAATTTTTAAAAATGGAGAAATATATTAGAAATATCATTGTAACCTTCATGGTTAATAGATTAATGTTTCTGGTATAGCAATTTTAAAATTTCTAGCATCTGTGGTATTCAGTTTAAAACACTTAAGCTGACCTGACACTCAATTCTAAAATCTCATAAGAATTTAATCTTCCATGTTGGGTAGAAAAGCCCCAGGAGAAACACAGTATAACTTGGCCCTTTATAGAATTATTATCCTGAATATCTAGGTATGCTTTGGACATTGGTACTTATGTGAAACCTGAAAAAAAAAAAAAACTCAGCTTCTTTTTATACATGTAAAAGATCTCTTTCTTATGCAAGACATAGGGAAAACACAGATCTGTGATGAACAGTGTTTTAGGGGAAAGTATATTGTCCTGGATCCCACAGTGTGAGAGAGGCAAGGTTCTTGCAGTTCCATGCCCACAGGTACAATTTGTATTAAGGTTGATGATGTATTTGCAGTAAGCACATCCACACAGACCACACAGATGAGCTTTTATAGAATAAAGTAATATATTTGACTGAAAAAAATCACTGTTCAATATATAAGGTAAAGCTTTCCATGTTGTTCCCACAATGTAATTTTTTTTTTTAAGAGCGGCCTATACATAATGGTTGGAATTTGACAATTCAACATAAACAGAATTGCTTTCATAGTCATATGAAATCAATATAGTTAATATAATCATATATCTTCCATATATATTTTCGGACTGAAATGGTGAATAATGGAATTGGATGAATATGAGAGGAAAGAAATAAATTGTTTTTTGAAGCCTTTAATAAAATTTATGTTCTTTTGCAATACAATAAGATGGGAATGCAGTTGAAAACAGACAATTTGCTGTTACTGCAAGAATTTGTAATGTAAGGAAGAGTTGTGTAACCTATTTTAGATATACTGAGCAAGAACAATTCTAAATGTGTGCTCAGTTTCTTCTAAAAAAAAAGTACTTTAAAGATGATAATTTAAAAAAATTAAGTACTTCAAGAGAACTTCCAAGACCTGAGGGACCAGATGAAAAGCTGGTAACTACAATTTGTTCATTTGTGTTCTTTGAGACTCTTCAGAAGCAGAGAAAATTGGCACCCTTCAAAGCATTGCTCTCTCAATTCCTTAGGTAGAGGTGCATGGAAAGGGAATAGAAGCTGTGGTTACTTCTCAGACCCATCAATCCCAGTTATTGTAAGAGGTATTTCCAGTATTCGTAAATACTACTAACTATAAGTTAATACTACTAACTATATTAGTTAGTTCTAATACTATTAGAACTAACTAATAAGGTGGAACAATTTACTGATATGTAATACTAAATAATTGAAAAGTTTTACTAAATAAAGTTTACAAAACTTTTTTTTCTACCCAAGTGCTTAGTTGTGTACGAGAATACAGAAGAGCAGAGAGTCTAATTCTTCATTTTAATATTTCAAAATCCATAATAATGAGAAATGCATAATTTATAGAGTGACAAATGCTTTTTTCCTATGCTAAGTATACTATTTTCTTTCTGATTTTGTCCAAGAAAGAAAACAAAGAAGCTCTTGCCAGTTTGCCATTAAACTGAGATTAGATGCTTGCTCCAGGCAATGGTTGACAACATGCAAAACGATTCAAACTGGTCATCTCTGGTCTTATGCAAGCTTGCTTTCTGCAGCAGAATAATGAAAGTAAGCTGATGTTGACACAAGAAAGGAAAGGAAAAGGGAAAGGGAAAAGGGAAAAGGGAAAGGGAGCTTCCAGAGAAGCCATACGGAGCTATTCAGAGGACTAGACTTCTTTAGCCAGAGCTGCCACGGTGTGTTTTGGGAAGGGCCCACCTCATCCAACACTCTGCTTCTGACTGATAGGCCTCCAGGCTTCTACAGCCTGGAGATGAGAAGGGTCCAGAGACACTATATCAAAGCCTATCATTACCTGAAGGGGGACCTACAACGCTGGAGAAGTAGTTTTTATAAAGGCCTGTAGTGATAGGATGAGGATAATAGTTTGAAATGGAAAGAATGTAGATTTATACTAGAAAAAAAGAAGGAAATTCTTTACCCTGAGGGTGGTGGGACACTGAAGCAAGTTGTCCAGGGATGCTCCATCACTGGATGAGCTCAAACCCAGGTTGGATGGGGCCTTGAGCAACCTGGTCTAGTGGGAGGTGTCCCTGCCATGACAAGGGGTTGGAGTACTATGTTCAGAGGTGAACTGAGTGCCTTCCCAAGACAGAAATATGGAGAAAGGATATGTGTCAAGAGCAGAACAAAAGATATTTCAGGACTTTGCTGGAGCTTCTGGTCATATTCATTCCTCCCTTGGCTATACTAGCAGATATGAGACACAGATAAACAAATGGGTAAATACATAGATCAAAAGACATTGAGCTGTTAATGTTTACTCTTCCTTGTATGATATAATGCTTTTTAAAAGTTTCCAATATATTTATTCCACTTGAACAGAGTGGCTTTTAGTTTAGAGTCGTAGGTAGGGTACTCTGGAGACAGATGCTTTGCTCTCTACAAGCAAAACAGACTAGGAAGTTCAATTCCAATTCAGAAATGGAAAAAAGTGTCTTACCATGCAAGCTGCAACCAGCAACTTACTTGCAACTGCCAGGAAGAGGCACTGTTTAAATTAACCAAAATATAAGTTATTACATTGTAAAACCCACAGAGAGTTGTAGGGGAAGATGGCAAACGGTATCTGAAGGAAGATACAGCAATAAGAAATAGAAGGTTTAATGTAAGAATAATAAATACTTCACTTTCTTTAGCATTAGAAATACATCCTGAAGGTAAAAATGTGGATACAGGACTGCCAGTCTGCAGAGTTTTAGGACTAGCTATTGGCAAAATTGCTGTCTATGTATCAATCTTGAGTTTGGTTTAAATGCTGACAGAGAGGGGGGAGGTAACCTAAGAGCTAAAGGCACGATAAATTGCTTCTGGTTTTTGTTAGATAAAATTAAATCACTTTCAGTAGGACTGCTTCACTTGAAACATTTTGAGGATTGCTTCTTAGGAAGGTATGAGCTATAGCCTTTGGAAAGAAAATCTGCACAAAGATCTAACGTTTTTGATGTGAGGCAAAGAATTTTAATGTGCTGAAATTCAGTGGGGGAGACTAACAAAGGCAAAAGTGGCAGCCTGATGCCCTCCACCCAGTTGTGAATTTGACAGATCTCCCACTAAGTTTATTTCCCCCAGCATGAGATATTTACTGTGATTTCACCTAGTTAACACAAGGCAGGTTAACACAACTTTTACTGTTCCAGCACGGTGCTTCAACATTTCCATTCAGATGTGATTTTGGTTATGCTGTAATTCAATTGTATGAACATAGGACTATAAATAGGTGAAAAAAAATTGCTCCTTGAAACTCTGTGGCAGATACTTTCCCTGGATGCTCCCTGCACCCTGTAGGCAATGTGCTGCTGTGAAATACCCCTGATACTGATGTCCTTCTTGGCTGGCCATGGGATTTGCTGCTTTGGGTCTCAGATGTCAGAAATCTATCTTGGATGAGAAATCCCTTCCTGAACAATGCCACAAGGGAGTGCAAAGCTATTCAGGAGGCAAAGAATGGCTACAGTTATTCTCTAGTCTTCCACTCAAAAAATGCTGCCAAAGGAAACATGGAGCATAGAGGATTGTTTCAGCTTAGCTGCTGAACTCAAAAGCTTGTAGGAAAACCTTTTGTTATAGATAACAGTAAAAGACTGGTTTTAATGCTGCTTTTTAAAGTTTTTTTCTTTTAAAAATAACACGGAAAAAGCAGTCTGCCAGAAGTGTATTTTGAAAACAAAGTGAAATATTTATTTTTCAAGTATTTTATCTTCCCTACACATATTATTTTCCATTTTTCTTTAAATAAATGTCTAAGTGAAAAAAAACTGTACTGACAATATGTTATGAATAAAAATATTGCAAAAATAATTCCAAAATTTTCTAGTATTTCTGATTGTGAGTGATGACCATATTCAGTTCTTGTTCTGGAATCTTCTTGATGTAAGATATATTCTGGATAGATTCTAGAATCTTATCCTCTGGAAGCCTCTTTTCCTATAATTGTAAAACAATTTAACATTGAACACTTGTTCTCAAGAGCATTAAGCACAACTTGCTTAAATACATTTTTATGCAAAAGTGAATATACTAAGCACTGATTTTTGTACATCTTTACTTTGAAGATGCTTATTTATTTTGAGTTTGTTTGTAAGTTGGTTAGATTTATTTACAAAGATTTTTAGGATTCTTGTTTGCTTCATTAGCCTCCACTACCAGTACTTCTGCTTCCTGCCTTTACTAACTGATTTTGAAAAGGATATAAAATGAAATGTCAGAAGTTCTGGTGAGCCAGAAATTCCAGTTTCATTTGCCTACATCTTTCTGAAGTTCTGCTGAAAGTAAAGAATATTTGTAGAAGATGAGGTTATGGGCTCTAGTCTGAATTTCACATAAATTTCAGGGTAGCATTTATGCCTACTTATTTTCTGTCTGAATTCTCTCTCCCAGAATTACTTTTAAACTTCATGTAATACATCATCAAGAGTAAGAAGCCCAGTTCTAACCTTTGTATCCTTCTACTTGACAAAAATTAAGGGCTGTGGTAGTGCCTGTGGTGCTGTAGATAAAGATTGTAACTCTCCATTATGTAGCTTCTGAAATTTACATTTTCATTGCTTTTACAAAATATCTTTGCTGTAGAAGAGGTGCTCATAAAGACAGAAAAACTATCAGGAGAAATTGAAAAGATACCTTTTTTAAGGGTGTGATAGTCATTACTAAAACCCTAAACTGGCCATATTGTGCTGGGGCTGTTATTACCCAAAATCCACGTTTCAGCTCAGGTGCAGAGACTTGGATCTTGCCTCTTTTTTTATTTTTATTTTTTTTCTTAAAGCACAGAAGTAATTAAGCCTTGACCAGTTGTTGTGTGACATGAGTGTGTACCAAGATGTGAAAATTGTTTCTGAGAGTAAACAGAGGAAAAAGGGTAAGATAAAGGAAGAAGAGTCACTTCTTCTGAATAAGTTTTTCTTGAACTATTTTTTCATTATTCTTTACATGAGAAGGAATCACAAATGTGTCTTCCTGGATTACTATTGACAAGTTGTTGTATATTAGCATTGCAGCCTGAGTCATCTGAATAATAAAATAGAAGAATGGATAGTGGATGCATTTTCAGTCATCCCCCAAAAATATTTGTTTTGTAGCAGAAGCATTGTGGAGACTGAGTTTGTGTGTGAAAAATAAATATACATGTTTTGTAAATGAATTAAGTGGAATATAAGTTGACAAGCTAAGATACTGTATAGAGAAATCTTCACAATTATCAGTCATTGCTGAACAGAAAAAAGGAAGTGCTTATGTCAATTAAAAAATTACCTAAACATTCTGTGTCACTCTTTCCTGAAAGGTCCTGGAAGACATTTTAGATTTTTATGTGGCTCCATTGACATCAAGATGAATGGCATTTCTGTTAGTATGGAGATGCACAGTCATGGCCAAAGAACTGACAAAATTATTCCCTGAGAATTCAATGACTGCAACACAAACGAGAGACATACTCTTTTGCATCATATTATGTGGAAAGGAAAGCTTTACAGGAGGCTTAAGGATTTTCTGTTGCCAAAAATGGTCTTTTGGCTAATTTTCTTATTTTATGTAATGGTGGGCTTAATATTCTCCTTGTAAATATGATTTTAAGTCAGCTGGATCCTCTAGTTTCTCCCATGTCTTAACTTTATTTAATCACTTCTCAGCTCTTTATACCTAAACTCAGTCTCCATTCTGACCTTTCAGACTGATTACCTTGCAGTTCCTCTGGGAAAAACAACATGTCATTCTTTAAAATCTCTATTTCCTGCACTTCACCATCAGACATGAGAGTCCAGATCTCCCTCCAGCATCATCTGATTGACACAGAAAATGGATTTAGCTGGCGAGAAGCTGACATACAACTGATGTTGCCATTACCTTACTTTCTCAACTTCATATCCTTGGTTCAAGTCACAGCTTTACTTCAGTCACACTAAAACCAATAAGGATGAATATAAGTGGTTTATACAACCTCACTTCTCACCTTTCTAAATTGATTTAAAGAGTTTTTTTGAGTATTACCCACTTTTAATCAGTTATACCAAAGTTTTACATTCTTATTTATGTGCTATCTGCCTGTCTATGTGATGGTGGAAAAAAGTGAAAAGTAGAAATCTTCTCAGTTTGTTTAATGCAACTGGCTTCCCCTGGCATCTGGCTCCAACATGCACCTTAGTGAAGGTTGCCATGGAGACTCCAATATGGGAACAACTATATTTGTGAAGAATTTCCAGCCTGGCAGTATGTGGGAAAACAGACACAGAAATTAAAGCAATGCCTGCCCTTCAGATGAGAGGCAGGTCTGCTGGACCCAGCTGGAAGTGGGGCTGGAAGGGGAAGGATACTGCTTGAACAAATGTTTAATTAATGCATGATGGTCACTGTTATTCTTCTCTATTATTTTGCTTTCCTCTCCAGATGTTTTATGAAACAAAATTAATGTTAAATGATAGCTCTTGCTGAGCAAATGAATTAACGTGTAATGCAACTGGCTTCCCCTGCTTAAACTAGACATTTTTTATTAAATCTGATTTTTTTTTTTTTCAGGTGACATAACTGGTATGCAGAAAAAGTTGCACATTGCATTCAGTTTGTCAACTTCCAAGTTTATGTTGTTGGTTTGTCTATTGTAGTAACATGAGACCACAACCATTAAGAGCAATCATTTAAAACAGACTTGTTGCTCAGAACATTACACATTTCTCTCCTTGGCCAGTCTGAATTACTGAAACACAGTTAAAATCAGGAGTTAAGATGAAAAGTAAGGTTCCACAAGCAGGAGTTTAAATTCACTGCCAGGCTATGTCAACACAGTCATTAATTGCCTGACCCAAGGAGTGGACTAAGTAAGCAGTGATCCCTGTCCCACTCTCCATTCATTTGCCCTGACAGCATGATGTCAGCCTGCAGAGGTCTTGCTTTACATTACATATTTTAGGCAGGACCCTACCTGCCTGGAGGTGACCACATGATGTCAACATAAAATAAATAGTTTTTAAAAGGTGTGGGCTAGGACAGAAGGGTCATTGTTCCCATCCATATCATAATCTGTCAGTGCCACCAGTTCAGACATTCTCCAGCATGACTCAACCCTGCATGTAACTGAAACTAGCCTGGCATTGAATTACTCTGATCATAAGTTTGCACTCAAGCTTAATCACAAAGTTCAGATGAAAGCACAGTCTACATTTATATCTCACATGTATACTTAGGAAGCTTGTGTGCACCTGGCAGTTAAATAGAGGGCTTCATTTCCAGAGATATCAATCATTCAGTGATGTTCATTGAGAAACTGGTAATCAGATTTATTTTTTTTTTTTAAATAAGGCACTAGAATTTAAGTGGCTAAATAAGAATTTAATAGCTTAACTACAGAAAGGAAATTAATTCTTCCTAATAATAAAGTATTTCTTTCTTGCTATAGGAATGACTTCAGCAATATAACATCAGTCATAATTTGTACTCCTGTTGCCAGTCATTCAGGTTATGTTTGCATATCACAGTGCACAACCATATAGAAAAAATAAATAAATAAAAAGAGGAATTCTAGAGGAGCTGTGCTGGAATCTGGAAATAATAAGGCCTTTATCATTCAACTTTTTATTGTGGATTTTGTACCCTTTGTATGATATATACCCTCCATGGTACTCTGTGTATTTTTTATTACTACATAACCTAAAATTTTTCATAGGTCACTGTAGAAGGACTTTCATGAGTAAACAACCATTAAAATTATCAAGTGCTCTTCATTAAGTCTTAACACCCTATGTTTTCTAGATTTATAATTGCAAAATCTTTTCTACTACTGCAGCAAGCATTTAATGTTTGAAAAGTGGATAACTAGACTTATTCAAGGTAAGCTTCTTGTTAAAAATTAACACATATAGTTAATTATCAATGTTGCATAAAAGCCTTTAGCTTTTTCACCAATTAAGTTCTATATAGGGTCAAATGCTGATCTTCCTAGTCGTGTAGGCATTCCTCTTACTCTAGACTGAATTCTCATCCTATGAGTAAAAATAAACCTGTTTGAAGATTGTTCAGGGAACAACAAGGTTCCTCTGAATGCTTTTAACCTTTCAATAGCTTCATTATTCTGGAATCACTTTGTTTCTAGTTAACTTTTAAAACATTTGACTAATGCTGTGTGTAGCTTAGAACCATTATTAGAGTTCTACTTGAGTACCTTCTCTGGGAACATTGCAAGTGAGTACAATTAGCACTGGCTAAGTGCCTATCTGGAATGATGGGACTTCATGCCCTTATCATGCCAAGAACATTCAAGCTACATTTACCTTTTTACTGATGTATACAGTACTAAATGAAAAAGTCACTAGCATGCTACTGCTAAAGAAATAACACTTAGAAAACAAAAATGCCTTTTTAAATTTTACTTAAGTAAATGGAAAACTTTTCTGCCAAGATACTTTTAAAACCAACCCTTAATATTTCTTATTGCTGTGCAACAGTATGAACACAGAACACTTAGAGCTTACTGTGCTGTCAAACAGTTCAGGGTAAAATATGCAGCATGCTGTTATTTCCTAAATGCAAGTCTGTAGGAGACAGGAGTGCTATTGCAAATCTTTTTTGAAACTATCAGCTCCTCTGAGACATGGAATTTTGAAAAGTCTTAAAGAATGATTGTGCTTTTTCTCTCAGAAACCCAAATATCACTCAAGAGAAAAGAGAAAGAAAGCTCAATATAGCTACTACAGAAATACAGTCAATAACAGTATACTTGTCACAATGACTACACAGTTATACAGGGAGAGAGTAAGAAACTAGGAATTCTTTTTTCTTTTTTTCCCCCCCCCCCCCGATCTGTCAAATTTGAACAGTGGGATGAAAAATTTCTAGCTAGACCACCAAGAAAACTACTAGGGTCACATGTCTTCATAGATTTACTTTCATTTTAATGATTCAGTAAGATGACCAATGACGACTTCATACCAATGTGATGGGTTACAAAGAACATTTCACACCATAAAACCCACTCAAATGGGTTTTAAATGATCCATTCTGGCAGCTCAACATACTTTTCAGCATTTGAGAGCAACTGTTTTGCTGAAAATAAGCTTGCATCATTAAGAGAGTGACCTAGCTTTTCTGTGACTGTCAGAATTCTGCACATTTATGAAACCATGAAGATGACTGATACAATGTGTTTTGAATCTGGCATCACTAAATAATATGAAAAAGCTTCTGGATGTGACAAGCTAATCTGTCCTCAACTGTTGTCAAGAATATTGCCAATTTTACCCCATATGCCCAGCTGCAATCATCAATCTGGTGACAGCAAATTTAGCTCAAAATGTAGTGTCCATTTTCTCATCCTATTCTGTGGGGCTTTCATTGGAAAAGTGTCATTAATTGATTTGCTATAAATCTAACTGTGCTTTGTTTTGCTTCCTAATGTAGCAGCCAGAAGTCAGACAATTGTCACTGATATGAGCCTGAGAGGAGGATGGAAATGAGACCTCTAAGAGCCAGTGAAGCACTATCAGAAGGTGTGCTGGTACAAGTCATTATTATTATTATTATTATTATTGTTATTTTCCAGAATAACAGTCTTCACGCTGCCCACGGTCTGAGCTAAACTGATACTAAACAATTGGTCAGAATAACTGTGCAACAGCATAGGCATAGTTTGGGTGATAACTGAAACCATCAGTGTTTGTTGCATATTTTAATAATTGTTCTAAGAGGATTTGTATGGTGGCCTTCTGAGAATATACCTCAAAACCAAAGAGGATTGTATGGACATCACATGCTTAAATACATTCAAGACTTCACCACAACATAAAATCCATAAACCCTGACTGGATATAAAAATCAGTAAAAGACTAGAGTTTCTCTTCTGTGAGGTTTGTGTCAGTGATGAGTACAATAATAGGTCACACTTGTTTTCTTCTCATCAAAAAACCTCAAAGTTCAGCTTTCTTTAAGGAAAGGTGAAAGGTAGCTCATTGCTCAGTATTATTGGTCAATATCTCAGTGGAAAAAAAATAACAAAGGACATGTTAAACAAGCAAGGACTTGCATGGCAACAGCTGACATAGAGGAGTACTCAGAATGGAAAAAGAAAAAAATTAGGCAGCCTGTGTGCTCAGGAAGCTTGAGTTCTAGGTGTGGTCCTCCTCATTCTTTCAGCCTCACTATTTAGAGCACCTTTGGAAATTACAGTTCTGCCCTACTGAAAAAAAAAAAAAAAAGATTTATTTTCTTATTTTCTCTAGGTGAGAAATGGACAAAAGAGAACATGCTTTACTTAACTAGCAAAGAAAGGCAATATTTCAGCAGCTAAAGTGCAGAGTAATTTTATATCCTGTGAGGAAAATGTGGATACATTATCATTTCAAATTACCATCACTAATCACTATCACTAACAAGAACTTGCCACTGGGATAATACTTTGTTTATTATAGCTGAACTACATAATACATGCAACTTGGTTGACCCATTTTTTTTTTTCTCCTTAATGTCCACATAAGGTTTTCTTCCATCTCAGAATTAAAACCTATCCTTCTTCTAAAGCTACAAAAAGTAGACAAAAGAAAGAGTATGTTCTTGTCTTGCTATGTAAAAGCAAGAGTAGGTCATAATTGAAAGTTGCCTAAATCCCAAGATTGCTCAATTCCATTACGACAATTACAAAAAAAACCAAATTACCCAATAAACAAAAATGTTATGTCCAGGTTAGAAATACATTGGACAGAGAGTATCTCATCTGGATTTTTAAACTCCTTTGTTTTCTTTTCTTTTTGCCCAGTCAGCATGTGACTCAAAACTCCATAATCAAAAGACAACTATAGCACAAGGCATATGGTGTGTGGGTAAGCCAAGAAATGAGTTTCACAGAAAGGCATTGGTGGGAAAAAAGCTACCTGGGACTAATCCAGAAAAGAATTACTTTCAGTGGTACAGTGTGATTTTATTTCAGTTGTGAGTATACTTAAGTCTACCCTGCTCCCTATTTATATACACACCAGTGTGAAGGGGACCTGATGAAATGTAATAGGTTTGGCAGAGCTACTCTGTGCATGGCAGTGCCACGCCAACTATGTTCCAGGAGGGATCATTTGCATATAATACAAGAGGTCTCCTTTCCATCAAAGGATGGATTTGGAAGGAAAAGAGGTTTTATGATCATCACAGGTTTCCACATTCAATTGATTTATGCTGGAAATATCTTGCACATTGTGCCCAACTTGACATCGGTTCCAAGCAACTCAGCACAAGGAGTGTCTACAGATATACAGAAAAATGTCACAGGACAAATAACAGCCTCAGAAAATGTTAGCAACCATCATATTCACAGGAACTATCATATAGGATAGGATAATGCTATCAGACACAGGTTATTTTACTGCCATGCATTTAAACATGGAGGGTTATCCCACGACATTTAAATCAAATATGGAAATCCCAGGTGATGGGAAATAATGTTTTGGGGGTTTTTTTTGTTTGTGGTTTGGTTTTTTTTTAAATAAAAACAAAACCAACATTTTAAAAGCTTGAAGAAAAAAATAGCAATTCCAGATACAATTGAGTTGTAATTTGCAATTGTGTCTCCAATGCTCATTTCCCCTCAGAAGTTTCACAGACTTTAATGGCAATTTGTTTTGACTGAGGGAACTGTCCATACCAAATTATTTGGGGACTGATTCTGGGTAAGTGGAATAATATGGATTCAAAAATCCACTGTCACAAAGGTATTTATGCAACAGATACTGTAGCAGAAATGTTGGTACCTGAATAAGCAACTGCAATTAGTATTTCAATTACATCGTGTTCCCTGATTAATTTCACATTTTACAAAAATACATTTCCTGAAAATGAAAAATCAAATTTTCCTGTAAACAAAGATGAGAGAATATTCCATAAAGAATTCAGCATTAAGTCTTTGCATCATGGCATGCCAAATTTCTCACAAAGCCTTGATCATTCTTTCAATAGCTTGCCTAATGCTTTGCTATAACACATCACAAAATCACCAAGTACAGAGAACACAATTTGCACCAGAAGCTTGATGGATATTATGTTAAACAGTGCAAGTTATCTTCATGTGTACTTAAATTTGGTAAGTTGTAGTCTATAACCACAAGACACTTCCATGGACCCTTTATTTTATGGCAAGAAAGAAGACAGATTAGTGCTCTTCTACAAAAGGTAAGAGAGATGAAGTCATTATCATTTTACAGCAGCCTTTTCAGTCGAGTTATTTAGTAATAAGTTTGCATCCTCTTTAATTATAAAGTTCACAGAAATAACACATTACCTGCAAACCAAAAGATTCATTCCCTCCTAATGTAGGTCTACTGAGAGCTATTTCCATGGGTAATTTGACCCTAAATTCTCGGCTCCACTGACTACAACGAGCTGCCTAATTCACACAATTATTTTAAATTAATAGCTGTCTGTTGTTGAAACAACAAGAAAGTGCTGCAAGAATTTTTGTGAGGACAATTCTTATCCAGGAAAAGGAGAGTAGGCATTTAATCTCACCTCAGCCATTTAGATCTTAATGCAATTCCATCAGGAATGCAAGAGCTCAGAGCTTTGGGGTAGAAACAAGCTTAAAACTAGTCTGGCACTATTAAGTTTCAGTACTTAACAGCTTAAAGGTGTGGCATGAGAACTGGCTACATTTAGGCTAGACAATAATTGGCAAATTTTGATTCTTTTGTTCTGTACCACAGAGATGGGAAGGTTTCTAGTGTTGATAACTATATAATACAACTGCAGCATACCCACTACACTGTACAGATTTGTGTACTCAATATCTGAACACCAAAAGAATCCCTTTTCCTGATCCAAAATATGATCTATACGGAATTTTCTTGAAAAAAAAGTTTTCCTACTTGCTGCTAACTCCTTTTCCAGCACCTGGCTGAGATTTGGTAAGAAAAAGTATTGTAGGTTTTAAATTTCTGCATAGCTGTTCATGAATATCTAAAAAAAAAATATAAATAAATATATCTGCATGCATGTTTAATTGTGTTACATGTCTTCCAATTCACAGTACTTACATGACTCTCAGTGGTAAGATGTGTTATAAACATTTTCTAGTTCAGTAAGGTAAAGAAGGCTTAAATTATTGCATATGTGCAGACTGAGAAGAGTCTAGGGTAGGACCCAGTTTAAAACATACCTATGAGATTTCTGAGGGTGTCCATTGTATCTTCCAGTGTTGGAGTTATGTGGCAGAACAGAATTCTTTTCTAAAGTGTTTCTGCTAAGTTGAACTGTACTGACCATTGTGAGGCATTTATAGTACCTGAAAACTATAGATAACTGCTTCACTGATTATATGTTTGTTCTGCAGTGCCTGCAATATATAAATACAGTCTGTTCAAAATCCCAGTCAAAATTATTGGATGTAAAATTGACTTTAGCTAAATTATGTTTCTCCTTTTGTTTTGTCAAGGTTGATATTTTTTTTTTCTGTGAGAATTTTTTCTTTTGAAGCTGAAGCAAAACCAAGAAGTGTCAGCATAAATACAAAAGATTTGCACTCTGTTTGACTTCTGTGGTGTCACATCATAACTGCTCTTTGTTTTCTTTCTGCCCTCATTCACATCCTTTGCTGTGACTGATGTTCCCCACTGGCCTGTTCTCCTGAGAGCACTGTATGATTGCTGCAGTTCAGCTGTCTTCTCCTCTCACTGGGCAGATGACCACAGCAAACCAACAGAAACACTTGCAGAACCCAGCACAAACAAATGCAGTAAGAAGGCAGCCATCCCAAATCTCACATCTCATGTGTTTGCCTGTGCAATTTTATTTTTTTTTTTTAACTTCTTCAACAAACAGAAAAGTTTTCTTGTGGACAGTTGCTGTATTTTGAACCAACCCCTTTTTATTCCCCAGGCTGTTAGAACTAGCCAGGTTTCAAGCCACCATAATGAAGGTGTGAAGGCTGCCCCGGCACTCCTACATTCATTGTATATGAGTGCTGCTTGCTGAGTTGGTTGCTTTCCTTGGGTTAAAAACAATATTATGGAATAAGAAGTCTCTTTTATTTCTTTTTTTTTTTTTTTTAAAAAGAAGCTGTATGCTACAAATCATGCAAATTACCATGTCATTAAATATCAGACTGACAGTTCTAAAGAGACTGAAAATTGCCAAAAGTTTTCTACCTCTAGGCAGACAATGCCATTACAATATGGCTTAGAGCCATGCTGCCTTACCCTGCTAAAAACTCACTTTTCTTGGACCACCACTTTCACAGACCATTATTTTAAATAGATGTGCTTGGCATTCATGGCTTTTTTTTTTTTGTCCACATATGCCATGCAGCATTTAGACTCGCAGGCAACAGCATTAAAGCCAGTCTAAATTAACTAGAATTAACAAGCTACATACCATTAAAATTGTCTCACTGAGCTGCAGGTTGTGGCACAGATGGGCTGCCAAATATTTGTCACAACATGTGGCCAAGCACCACAGTGTATTTCAGAACTGGTAGTGAATTGAAATAACTGGCCAAACTGAATTAACTTATATTATTCTTTGCAAGTACAGGGTATAAGATCAATCTAAACTTATTCTTCTGCAGATCCCAGTTTGGAAGTTTATGTGGACTACATATATCTATGTATCTATAAATACAACTATATATTTATATAATCTATATCATTTTATATTTATATAATATATAGCAATCTATATTTATATAAAAGCAAGCTATTTAATCACACTGATAAACCAGTGTGATTTTTAGTAGCTTAGACAATTAAGTATTCCATTCAATATGACAAAATAAAGCAATATAAAACAAACAAGCAAACAAACCAAACTACCTGATTATTTCATTAGGTTCTGAAGCAGAATGGTTCATTTACTTTACAAAAGTATGAAGAATCTGTCATTTTGAAAGCACTAGTGTTACACTGCACACACACAAAACCACCAAAGTGAAAATCTAAGCCACAATCTATAGGTAGAAGTAATAAAAAAAGTAAAATAATGAAACAGTCAAACCTGGAAATCTGATCCACATTTTCATCATGTCAAAGTCCTGTGCTCTTCTCTGAAAATAGTTATGTCTGTATTGATGATTGAGACCAAAAGTTTTGCAGAAACTACTTTTTTAGGCTGTTTTCAGATGATAGTGCTGTCTTACTGCTATCATTTTTATATAATCATTAGGTAGAGTAAAAATCTTTGTTTCCATAATAGATAATGCATAGATTCTTCTGCTGATGGAGCTGAAATGCTTCTGGTTTTCAGCTGTATCAGCTGCATGCAGTTTCAAGGCAAGCTGAATTGCTCTGCTAGTTCTGTCTTTTATATTTTATTATTTTTACAACAAAAAAAGAAGCTAACCTGGGTAGCCCATCTTGTATATTCAATATGATGTCTTTAGCCAGAAAAAAAATGACAAACAGATGATAAACTAAGTTTATTTAAACTCCAAAGTTTTCATTTTAGAGAGCAAAGCCTAACTGAACTTGTGCTTACTTGTACAAAACTTTCACAAGGTAAAAATCTTCCCAGCTTCTATTTATGGGAATTACTTTACAGCCACTGGTGGGACAGCTTTGCTTGATTTACCTTGCTATTATTTACCTCAACTTCACACCTCCACATCGCCTGCTGTCACCCTCACTGCTACCCCCACAACTGGCCTCAGATGCCACCATAAATAATGGCATGTGGGCTCGAGACTGTCACAATGATATGGCACTGCATGTGTTGTTTTCCTCACTTTACTAATGTTAAGAGAATAAACAGGGCATCAGGTGGTGGCTGATAGTATCTAAGATTCACTTTATGACTTGGACATGGCTAAGACCAGCCAAACTAAAGCATAAAAATAAGCAAGATCACATTGCAAAATACAGATGCTGCACTGCAGCTGAGCATTTCTAGTTAAGAGGTAAAATAAAAAAAGGAAAAAAAAAAAAAAGAAACAAACAACCCATAAATCTCAGGGGCTCCATGCTCGCCTGGAACTGTTGCAGTGCATTTATCATTGTTACATAACTCTAAAAGGTTTATTTGCCTCGATTTTCACTGGCACGAACATTTGAAATAAAAATGAATACATGCATACATAGATCAGCCCACTGTGTGTAGCTACCTGGTGGGTAATTCCCAGATGGGGATTTCTTTTTCTCTACACTGGCTTCTTCCTTTTTCTTTTTCTTTTTTTTTTTTTTTTTAATAGCTCAAAAATAGCATGTGGGTTATATAACTAATAAATGAAACCAGAGACAAATCCTAGCCTTAGGCAACATGTTGAAGGGATGGCAACTGTCAGCCTTGACTCCCTGATTGTCAAATACTGAATAGGATGTTAACTCCTGAACAATTCACAAGCTTGGAAATGTCACAGATATGTGTGAGTCAGGGTTATTATCCTGATCCACAATAAAAATATCTGTGTGGTAGCCAAGCATTTTATCTGTACAAATTAAGGTATTCTTTTAAACATGCCACTGTAAATCACTGCTAAGGTGCTCTGTAGCAATTAAGCCAAGGGAACAGGCTAGTGTTCTGACATTTTGCACCAACAGGGTAGAAAGTTCAGAAGGAAAGATTACGTGATCATCAGGAGACCTCCAACTGCCATTTTCAGTTCAAGAGGTATCACCAGGGCTGTTTCTCTTACACTGTCCTCATTTGTAGCTATTGTGAAGCCCTGGGACACTCAGCCAAGGGTGAAATGTAGAGAAACTGCTCTGCATATAATAATAAATTTGTATTCAGGGGTTTATAACTGTAGAAAGGTGTTGCTTTTCTTGGTGGATGAACTCAGAATACCATGCAGGTATTCTTCACTCATGGAGAATTAAGGAACAGCTTGAGAAGTTTTTGAAGGAATATATTGGATAAAAAAAATTATAGAATCACAGAATGTGAGGGGTTGGAAGGGACCTAGAAGATCATCTAGTCCAAGCCCACTGTCGGAGCAGGATCACCTAGACATTAGTGAGGAGATTTGCAAATCTGTCCTGGAGGAAAAAGACAATCCCCTGTTGAATCATCATCTTTTTTGAGTACAACATCCGATTTATTCTTGGAGGCATCCCATGCAATTACTGACTGCTTACAGACTCCTTTAAATGGAAAGATTCAATAAAAACCTGTGAGACAACTTGGCTGGAAGCCAGCGTGTTTATGGCAAAGATAAATTTGCGCATGAAAGGTGCAAAAGCATTAAGGAAGACAGAAGACAAAGGCAATGGAGATCAATTAGCTAATTAATCTAGAAGTAAACATTCTCAGCATCACCTTATTATTATGTAAACATGTGAACACTGCTAGTCTGCTTTAACTATAAAAATACATATGTAGGGTTTTTTTTCTTAGAGTATCAAGTGAATCTCTGGTGATATGAACTGAGTAACACCAAACCTATCATGGTGGATTTAAAAATAATAATAAAAAAAATTAAAATGTGACTGATTCTTTTATTTTATTAATTCCTTTCCAAATTGATTTTTTTCCAGATCTTAAAATGAGTTTACATATAAAAAAACTGGTTAAAATTATATACTTATAACTGACAATGTACCATTTCTGCTTCTTGAAGTGTCCTTTACTCATGATTAATGTTAGTTGTATTAGCAGAAAACATTTGCCAGTGCTATGCTTCAAAGACCAGTGAATTAATGGAAGACTTCTCTGTATTTGCACATCACACTTGTCCAGTACCATGAAAACTCCAACCATTTTTTGACCTGTCACTTTCAAGAACAGGCAAGAAATAGATTTCTTCTTCCTCTGAAAGTAAAAGTAATCCTAAAAACCAGTACTGTAGGATGTGATTGTAAAAGAAAAAAACCCAAACAAACAAAACCAAACTTGTGTCTAAATACTTGCTGAATAAGGATATCAACACTGAAATACTCTGGATTACAAGAAGTTGTAATCTTGTTTTTGCTCTCAAAATGATAGAGCAGGGCATAAACCTGTGAATCAACACTAAAAATGTTCTTATTGAGCAATTGAAATGCTGCACCTTATTTCAAGGTAAGTGCTGGAATTTCTAAAAGTAGTTTCTAGATAAAACATCACTATTTTCTGAGAAAATTACAGAAACATTCCCCAGCCATCTGTTATCCCCTGACACTCATTTTGATCAAGTTATGTGCATACATATTAAGTACAAAGTTCTTGATTATGTTAATTTCCATGTCATTTTAGGAATAAGGAGAAAGGAGTAAGTCTGAGGGTTGTCTGAGGGTTCCAAAGGTTGCTACCTTCTGTTCAGAGAAAGGAGCAGCATGTCAGCCTGTAATTCAAAAACCTTCTCAGTCCTTTCCTCTTTATAGTCTGCTTTCTTTCATGTCCCTCTCCAATCTCACCTTGATCTAATTTCTAATCTCTGGAGTACTAAAATCCAGGGATATTTAAAACTACAGCTATCAACTGTCCTTAAATGTTAAGAGACTATATTTGTATAAAAGCTCTCCCTGTTTTATCAGTACTCACCACTGTTGACTCATCACTACTGTGGCAAGGAAGGCTTTGAAATCTTATCGTAGACTTTTCAAGTTTTTCATCAGTAGGATGTCAACAAACGTCTCACTAATTTCAAGTGGAAACTAGGCATTTTGAGATATACCTGATATTGATACTGTTAGTTTTTGCTGTTCATTCACCTACCTTTTGGATTCCATCCAATTGGTTGAAGATAATAGCTTTTGCAAAGTATGCACTAAACTCCTTTCAAGGACAAGAGGAAGAAGTGAGGACCTCTCATAAGACATTCAGACTAGCATGGAACTCTTCTCACCTGTGGCTAGCTTGGGACTGATAGAGAATTTCAAACACCAGAGGAAATCCATCATTTGGAAAAAACACATTGTGAGGGAAGCCATCTCAAAAATATGTACAAGTCTCAAAAAGAAAAACAAAAAAGGCACATGTACTGAAGTTTAAATTAATAGGAAATAGAGAGATAAATATTACTTGTGTATGAAATGTATGTAACTGGAAGAATAGGTCACACTATGAAGTGAAAGGACTGGGTCACCCTAGGATTTAGGAGATGTCTCCTTTCCCATCCTTTTACACAGGAAATAAAGAAATGGAAAAAATTGTCTACATTAAAGTATTAAGATTTCTCTGAAATTAAGCAAGCCAGAAAACCCCGAGAGCTTTTATTTGAGACAATATCTATTAAAAAAAAAAAGTTGCACATGGGAGCAACAAGTGGCATATTGAATTCTCAAATAGTTTTTGAATGTTGGAAGTTATTTGCCTGGACTGTGCCAGAACAGAAATTCAAAAGCTACATCAGAGAGGTTTGATTTGATGCCTTTGAAGAAGTTTGTTGATGCCCTGCCAGAAGAAATAGCCATGTTAATGTTTTAAAACATCTTACTTGAAAAGATGAAAGTACTCTAAACTGTTACTTTGTCTGTATAGGAGAACAGAGATCCAACAATTAAAAGACTTAGTAAGGGCTTTAATTTAATTCCCTTTGCCAAGAAACTTGACGACACTGAGTCTGTTTTTTCAGTAGAAAAAAGAATTTGACAAAAAGGACAACTTTATAAAAGCTTAATAGGTTTGGATGCTTTTAGTTTAATGTATAAATTACATTCTAGATAGCCTCAAAAAAGGATGGACAAATTGTAATATAACATTGTGGCAATTTAAAGGTAAACAACATTTATTTAACAAAATTAACAGATTAGATGCTGAAGCAATTGTCCAATCTGATATATAACAATGGAAGAAAGCCACATCATGCTTTTGAAGTATAACATGAAGAGCACTTTGAACAGAAGTATCCACCAAATAAATTCCTCTTAATTCATGGACAAATTGTTAATTAACAAAAGTTGCTTTCTATTGAAAGATGTTCCTTGGTTTTGCTTCACATTATTTCCTGGGCTAAAATACAAGAAAGGGAAGCAGAATTCAATGCAAAACCTGACCAAAGAATGTAGAAAGGCATGAAAAGTATCTTTGATGCATAACATTATCTTTCATTCATTGTAGGGAAAAATTAGGCTTTTCAATTAAATTCTTCATTTTATTTTCTATATGGGCAAGTCCCACTGCAGGGAGGAGAGGTATGGACAGAAAAGATGGTGAATAAGGAATTTGGTGTCTACCTCAAGATAGAAATTTGTCTGCATATCTCCTGAAAGATCACTTTTTATAATGCAAAAATAAAAGAATTAAAGACCTAAGGTCATAATATTTTTATTGTGGATGCCATACTACAGACATCTTCACAATAAGAGATTAAATCTATGTATTGTTGGTCATTCCTACCCTGCTGGTAAATTCTCTCTGTGGTACATCTCACAAAAACCAGCATGATCCATTGACAGTCCCAAGCCAGAAAATAGATTAGAAGATGCTGTAGCTACCTTCCCCTGCTGGGTGTGCATCATTCCTCCATTCCCACGTAGACTACAGAGATGGCTGATGGACCTATGTAATGACTTGCTCACCATAGAAACAGTCACTGAAAGTTAATCTCAGAAATCCCATGGAAGTAAAAAGAATGGGTTTATTTCACAGGGAACTCAGCTTTCCACAGCAGAGTTCTATTCACATCCACTGGCTTTTTTAACAAAGGCTGCAACTTCTTGGTAACTGATCGAACCCAGGGAGGATGGGCAACAGAGTCATGAATACTGCTTTCACCTGAGCAGTATTGTTTGCCCTCTGTTGGAACATAATTACACCCTTGTTCATCAAGAGCTGAGCAGAAATGACTAATCTGGTGGCATAGTGGTGACTTTCCCAGTTTGGACCAGTTACAGCCTTAATAAATTGCTTTTACTTCTGTGGGAATGGGAAAGGCACCGAGGCAAATGTAAGGGTCCTTATCATACTTGTAAGAACTTTCAAATAAAACTTGCAGCTAGTTGATCTTCTATTTCCTAAAGTGCCTATAAAAATAAACCTAAAATCTCTCCAAAGACATTCAAGCATCTCATGCAACCTCTCGTTGAGCCCTCCATAAATGCTACAACTGGTAATGCTGAACCCATCAAGAGTGTCCACAGTTCTTACATGAAAGTACTCTAGCTTAGAATGGAAAGCTGCTACCCCCTATACTCAGAAATTAGAGTTAATTTTAGCAGCCAGATTCCCAGAAGAGTTTCACTGGTACTTTACTTTTCACATACATTGAGCTGCATTTTGAAGGGAGTTCTTTTCTGCTCAGTTCTCTTTTCTGCTGATCAGTCCACAAAGGTAAATTGGTGTTCAGTACAAGTGTTTTGAAAATCAGCGTGTGGCATGCATGGGTGATCTATTTTTTCATCCAATTAAAACAAGATATGTCTTAGACTTCCTACTGTGCCTAGAAACTACCTCCCACTCATACTTACCTTCGTACATTAATTCAGCTTTACTTCCTCCATTAGCTCCATCCTCTTTGCAGTTCTATGTAATTTGGTGTCATTTGCAGTACACTGACTAAATGACAAGTAGGGGGGAAAAAAAAGCATCTGTTTCCTGCTCAAAATTATTACATCATAAAGAACTGAAGGAGCTCTGAAAAAGTTCCTTGCCAGGAAAGCCTGGGTGGCTTAGCATTACACCTGGTCTTTAGGTTGCTGTTTGAGTTCTGAGACTTTCATAACATTTTCTGTTCTCCAACTTACTTTCCTTCTTAAACTTTGTTTTTATATTTAAATTGTGAAAAGAGAAATACATTACTTTCCTTCTCCTCCTGAATTTCATTTTAACTCATATTTATTCTTAATAAAACCATCTTTAATACTTTACTTGAAAAAAAAAAAGAGTAATAATTAAAAAAACAAACACAAAAACTAGTGTTTAACATTATTTATCTACTGTTTTGCCAACAGTAACTTGTAGAAAATTAAATTATGTTCTGCTCCATTGGCCTTGTTTGAAAATGTTTTTCCTAGCTTTACCTGAAGTGCAAATGATGTTTTGTGAAATTAAAAATTATATGCTTTGTTTTCCCAGGTTTCATACAGTTTTTCATTCCTATTGCAATAAAAACCAATAAACAGAAAAACCCAAAACAAAACAGAAACTGAAACCAAAACAACAAACACACAAACAACTGATTTGCATTAACTGCTTGATTCTATAACATACCATTAACACAGCAGGAATCATCCAGAAAGCAAGAAAAACTACCTGGATGGTTGCAAAACATTTGACACAATCCTGTATAAGATCCTTGTCTCTAAATTAGAAAGAAAGGGAGATTTGACAGATGGACCACTCAGTAGAGAGGGAATTGTCTAGATAGTCACATTCTCAAAGGCAATGATGGAAGTCAAGAAAAGGCTGCCACAAGAACTGTTTCTCTGGCAATTCTGATTAATTTTAGTATGTCTGATATAATGGAAAGAGAAGCCAAACAGACTTCATTTCATTTTGATCTAGAGAAACTCAACAGTGAAAGTTTAAAGCTGTGGCATGTATGGGGGTCTGCATAGCCACCAGCACCACCCCATATTGCAAGACAGGGCACAGGATCAGTGCTTCTGCCAGGTGTTGTTCAATATGTGCTAGCCAACTTTGGCCTTACACTAAAGGAACTAGAAAAAGGATTCAGGGCTCACACAAGAATTTGGTTTTCTAAGCTCCACTGAGCTGAGCAAAGTTCAGTCAGATGCATCTTGCCTATTCTTTGAGTTTAGCCATTGAGATGACACTTCAGTGCTCTTGCTCATGACTTAGACAGCATGAATGAAGAATCACCCATCCTTTGTGGTCAGTAAGAAAAAAAAAATGCTAATACAGAAAGGTTTAACTTAACCATTAAGTTAGAATGACAGACAGCATTTGGAGCTCTGCAATGAATGCCAGAATTTTTGTCTCTTCCAAGCAAATTGTTTTTCACAACTCAGTTTGACTTCTCAGAAGTCTCAGTCATTTCATTTCTCTCCACCACAAAACTGTCAGTTATGTTTTTCTACTCTGATTGAAGTGATTTGTGACTTATCCCCTTACTGTTGTATGCTATACTGTAACTGTTATTTCCATTATCTGGTATGCAAGTCATTTTCATTGCAGCTATTTGTTACCAAGATGATTCTCACTTCTCTTAACATCTGAGTCCCTTCTGCACTGATGATGATCACATTTTATACCCATCAAATATGATTTATTTCCATCTTAAGCATTTAACTGCACTGTTTACTGTATGCTGAGCAGTACAAACATCACCTGAGTTCGTGAGTCTTCTTCTCTGGTATTTTATGCTGGTTAGTCTTGATCTAGCCACTTTTGGCCATTCTGTCATGACCATTTGGACTTGTTTAATTTCCTGGTACCACATCTGTAGGTGGCCAAGAAAACAGCTTTAAGTTAACCCTCTCTTGCAATTAACAAACTGCAGAACAGAACAGCGAGTTAAATCCTTGCCTATACTGAAACTAGGAGGATTTTATTCATGTGGGAAATCAAAGTCCAAATACTTTCATCTATCTGGTAAATGCAGTTAGGCACAGGATAATTGTATTTCCTGAATGTTCCCATTAATTATTAATTTCATACCATGCTGTGCTATATTTGACAGAATAAACAGATATGATGAGTAAAAGCCAGCCTTTGGAAGACAACCAAGAAAAGGTCCATGTTCCATTACAATCCCATTTAATTATTCAGAACAATAAGACAGAAGCATTGCAGATGTTTTACCAAGGTTTTGTCACCCTGAAAAACAAAGCAAAACAACAAAACATTCACTGACTGAGTTTAGCAAAATAAGTAAGATTATCTAAGCTTTTGTCTCCTGTTTATAGCCATTTTTTTTTTCCAATTTCATTTGATGTATTTCTATATCATTTCCCATCTGGCCAGTACACTTCTTATGCTTTTTTCCATGATTGATCCAGGTTCTCTCCTTCCAAAATATGGGAAAACTGCCTGAACATAAATTTGTTGCTTCTCATGACCTAAAGGCAGTACCTTCCTATCCTGCACTGTTAGTTTCACTGAACACCTCCCATGGAGAGGAAAACAGGGTACACTCAGACTGTTCACATGTGAAGATAAGGAAAATCAATTTCTATCTCCCAAAAGGCAAAATTGCTCTGTGCAAAAGTTCACTAAATGTTAACAGTTATGTTTTATACTTCAAGATGAGAAGAAAGAGAAAAATAGACATGGATTGGAAGCAAGTATTTATAGATTTTATTCCCATATGGCTTGCAGTGGGAGATAAAATTTAATCCCTTGCATTCCCTAATGAGGGGGGCAGATACAACAACCATGAAGAGTTCCATCTAAAGAACAGTGTTCATTTTAAATTATAAGAGAACAAAGAATGCCAGAAGTTTAGATTTCTCAGACAAAACTGTATAATAGCTCATTGTCTATATTCTTTTCAATGCATATGGCTTTAAAGTGTAAAAGTGTAATTACCAAATTAGAAACATAAGTATTGTACTTTTGTACAACAGTTGTACAATTTGTTTGTAAAAATCTATCTTCAAGGCAGCACATATTTATGTTTGAATAGACACATGTAGCTTGTGGGGAGTTTAAGTTGTTTTTTGTTGGTGGTGGCTTGCTTTTGGGGTTTGGTTTTTTTGTTGGTTTGTTTTCTTTGTTTTATTGGGTTTTTTGGTTGTGGGTTTTTTTTGTGTTTTGTTTTTGTTGTTTTTTTAATTGGGCTGATGAGGTTTTGGGATATCTCTCAGAGTCTGAGTCTCTCTCAGAAAAAGTCTCCAAAATAATAATATTAGGGAACATCTTACACCCAATCACTGCATACAAAAGTGAATTAATTGTCATTACATGTGCTAGAATTCTTGAGAAAAAAAACAAACTGGTTGCAGCTGCTGAAAAATCCTGAATATTCATGTTGTTCAGTGGATGGTTTGGAGCCTGGCAAAAGCAAAGAATGAATCAGTCATAAACAAAATGAAATAAATAAAACTAATTCCTGCACATATTTCTCTGTGGTGCATCTTTGAATTAAGATAAAGGAGCATAGTACAGTCCTTTAAATGTTGAGGTTTTAAATCAAAACCATAAGGTGCAACATACTGGGTATGCCTGGGTTACATGCAAATTATATATGTATCTTGCTTTTCTTTAGTAGGCAGTGAAACATATTTTGCAGATAATGCCAGTAGTCTACAAGAAGAATAATGACTGCAGGATTTTTGGTTCTATGGAAGAACTATCTGGAAACACTGAGAAACTTGGGAAGCTCATTGGAGCTGCAGCTGTTTGTACAGAACCCCAGCTCATGACCACCACAAGGCACTGCCATACAGGCTTACAAATTGCAGCAGTATCTAAATGAAAGACTACAGCCTAACCACAGTTCTGCCTCAGAAGAATTTATATGATGTGACAAGGTACAAGTCATCCTCTTTTCAGCACTCTGGAATATTTGACTGAATTATTTTTCAGCTCACTGAATTAATTGTCTCTCAGGACTCAAAAAATGGATAATCTAATTGTACTATTTGCACAAGTACTACTGGGTTCCATTCAGTTAATCAAACAAATATCCTTGTGAAGATGCCTTCCCTTTCTCCAAGTATACATCTTTATATCCAAATCCTTTTATTAAAGGAGTTTACCCTGACCATGGTCTCCAGGAGCACAGCAGCAGACTTTACATCTAGAGCCCAGCTGTCACAGGGACTGTTTGGAGTCTCCAGGGAGCTATGGCAGCCCCCCTGTGTCTGTCTAACCACAGCATGAGAGCATCTGTGGACATGCAATGATGTCAGCTAGACACCTCTTGGGGAATGCTTTGTGTTGTATTTCTACAGTACTTGACTGGATAGGCAGCAAGTAAACACAGAAATATGAACACAGAGCCTGAATATCCCATTTGTTGGTGTTCTTTGCACACGAAAGTGAAATGCACTTAGAGACCCACCTGATGCTCAGGCAGCATTTGGGGAGTAGCTGGACTAAATCACCATTAAAAGAAGTCACCTAAACAGGAGTGCACAAGAGGAGAGAGCACCCTCATGTGAATGAGATGATTCAGGAACATCACCTGTGACACCTTGTTTGTACTTTATGGTGCAGTTAAACAATAAAATAACCCAGGTTAAAATCAGCCTAGATTTAAAAGCTTCGAGTATTTTGGACCACATATTGAATGACTATAAAGACATCAGGAACATGGAATAAATCCTTTGCAAAATCCCTGCATGAGCAGCAACGCCAGTTCTACCAGTGAAGCAAACATGAGGAAGAATGTTTATCTTTTTCTTTAAATAAAATTACCTCTTCCCCTTTCACTTAATCCTCACAGTTAAATTTACCTACAAATATTTGCACTGTTTTTCATGACTCGTTTATTCAGTCTAGTTCAAGTTTGTTTCCAAACCGGCCGTGTTTATTTTTATATGAATAATTTAGTACAAAAGCTGGCACTGTACAATTCAAGCATTCATTATAAAAATATTTGCTTGAATAGTTTGGACTTATTAATGAAGATGGTAAATTAAAGGAAAGGAACTGCTTGAAAGAAGACAGAGAAATCTTAAAAGAAAGGAAAAAAAAAAGTCTGGCCTTTTTAAGATCAAGTTTTTTTCAGAAAAGGATGTACTACATAATATATGTCAAAATAAAATTCACTCTTAGAACTGCTGTAGGAGAGTATGACAATTTAAATTCAATTATTGAAGCAAGATGTAATTCAGTCATTAAAATAAACCCTCAGTATTGTTGCTGACCTCTTAAGAATTAAATGCCAACCATGGAAGGTCCTCATCTTCCAGTAACATCTGGCTGCTTGGCAAGGTCAGTAGGTGGATGTCTTGGCAGCATGGAGAGTAGATCTTGGGACTTCCACATAGTTAAACTGCTGATGGCTGTGCTGCCTCATTGCCCTGGCTGCCATTTTCATTTGATTCACTTATGTTGTGCATTCGTATTTGTCTATGAACAGGTTTCCAGATAAGGTTAGAATGATGATGTTAAATATTTTTAATCTCACATCATGGCTATACTTATTTGCTGCTCATTCTGCACATTTCTCTTTCCCGTATTTTTACCTTTGTCTCACTACCAATCAACACAACATCAGTATGCCTTTCTCTACCACATATATTCATGCATGACACCTCATTAATATCTTATTTAAACTAGGCATGAGTTTTCCAGTGAAGACTGCAAGAAATTTCCACACAAAGCATATTTTAAAATATGCCAAGATGAAAGCATCCACTATCCTACTATACAGATATGTTCCTTTCAGCACATGTTACTGTAAAGATTTATTTTATCCATTTACAACATGGATTCCAGGAGAGTCCTATGGTAACTTCAAAGTACCCCTTCATGTGCCCCTTACATGGTAAGGCTTTTATTAAAAACTCAGAGGAAAAAAAACCCTCCAAGATACTCACACAGCATTTAGTTACTTCATCACTACCAAAGTTCAAAGTTTAGATCGTGCTTGGTTTCCCGAGAGCAAAGTTTCCTACATGCCTTCATTCTTGATCTGAAGATAAAATCCCCTGCCTCTAAGGCAGCAGTGAAATAATTCTAGCTCAGTCAGAACCAAGCATAGACTTAATTTACTCCTATTAGGATCCTTACTCTTAGCTCCTCATACATAAGTTGTAAAGGCATGTTAGCTCTGTAACTAGTAATTCTGCTCTTCTACAGGGGCATGCAGAAGTGGCCATAAAATGAAAAGGTCTCTGCTTCCCATCTTCTAGGACAGAGGGACAACTCAAGATAAAGTCAGCTAGTGATCATGAGAACAAAGGAAGGATGCCCTCTCACCACTATTGTACAACAATGTGAAAAAAATCAAACCTTAAGACAAAGAATGACATGGAAGGAGAAAAAACAGGAAGACAAAAATCCCATATATATATATTTTATGTAGATGCAACCCAGTCTTGCTCCTCTTTTCTGATAAAGTCTTAGTAAAACCAAACTGAGTGTCCTCCCTCCCCTTTGCCTCAGAGCCCATTATGTTAACTTAGATTATTGCTTACTGGCAACTGCAATGTAAGGCTGAGATTTTCAATACTGCCTAAAGGATTAGTTAATAGAAACTGAGCATGTAATTCCCCTCTGAAAAGTCCATCCTTACACTTTGCCCTCTAAGACTTCACATATCCCAAGGATTTGATGCTTAAGCTGCAGGATCACTTCACGATGAAAGCCATGCTGTTTCATTACAAAACTGCTGACTCGTGGGCAAACTTTGAAAGTCTTTTATTCCATGTACAGGTATTATTTCCCCATATTCATCCATTCTGTAGCATCTTTGCTTCTACAGACAGCTGTGATTTTTGCATACTTGATGAAAACACAGCTTTCACCAACTTAGAAGACAGGTCAGCATATTAATGTGATAGCAGGACCATTCAGCATGTCACTTTCTCAAACTTCACAAGTACTGAAGTGAAATAATCACTTCATTGTAGTAACAGTTCATCACTGATGACAATATTTACCCTTCCAGTATTTCAACTTTCTTGGGAACAATGTGGAAGTTTCGATATAAACATCTTATCTTAGATCAGACATCCCCAGTTATCTGAAAATTTGCAACTTAAAAGAAAATGAGATTGTTCTCTAGAGAAATCTAGTACTGGAAGTCAGCAACATTTTTGAGGAAAATAGTCTTTTCAAAGCAATAAACAGCAGTACTGATCTCTTCTGACATCCATGTGACTGAAATCTTCCACAAAGAAGAATTTGGAATCATAGAGAAGACACATTCATTGATATCCCTGAGGTTAATCATGTGGGCTGTTGAAACACCCGTGAAGATGGATTTATGCAATATGCAGAAAAAAAGAAGGCAAGGATTTAACACACGGAATGAAGATACATGAGAGAATGGTTACTTTTTCAGTGAACACCACATATTCTTTGATAGAAATGATAATGTCTTCTGGAAAACATTTTATAGCTGATATCATTATAGCTATGTCATAAGTTTTACCTACAAATCAATAGGAACCAATTCAGTTGATGGGGACAACATTAATTCAGATATTTCTTACTGTTACTGATTATTTTGAGATCTGTTACAGTCATATAGATATTCCCTATGACAGTGTATTACATTTAATTACTGTTTCCCCTGAAAAGCTGATAAAGGAGAAGATATTTGTAAAAAGCCTGAGGTATGGGCAGATTATTGTTCATTCTAAGAACTGCATTTCCTCATACTGACTGTTTCATACCTTTAGAATTTAAAATAACCTGACAGTCCTCTGAAGTTGTAAAAGCAGCCTCTCCAAATAGAACCAGTACACCAACTGACAGCATTGAAGGCTATGTCGGCTGGTCTCCAGCCCGCGCGCGCCCCCGCCCATGCGGTGGCGGTACGCGGACGACCCACATTGGCA
>JANHGL010012928.1:0-14726 GCA_024611195.1 Ceyx melanurus | reverse complement strand
AAATTAAAAAAAACCTGAACGTCCCCTGAAGTTGTAAAAACACCCCCCCCAAAAAAAACCAGTACACCAACTAACGACATTGAAGGCTTTTTCCCCCCCCCCCCCCCCGAGCTTAACATATAGGTTAGCCCTGAAGCTTTAAACTGCAATTGCAAAATTATTTCAGGCTTCTGGTTTTATTATGGATTTCTTAAAGGAATATTGTGCTAATAAACCAAACACAGTCAGCTGTAAAATTTCAGACAAAACAAATAATATTTTGGCTTTAGGGTCATGCTGAACTACTGTGATACACTATATTGGGGTGTGCAGAAGCCAGAAAGAATGGCTTAAAAAATTACTGCAAATTCAAAATTATTTTTTCTCTTCGGTCATTTTCTTACATGGAGCTAGGCCAACAATGATCAACATTAAGTTTTTGTCAGCTGCCTCAACAAATCCTGTATCTAGATTAGTAGACAATCAGCCAGCTAGCCTGTATCTCTGCTTCTGAGCATTGATAACATGCATGAAATAGTTGACAGAAATAAGATTTATCACCTTGGTTACTTTAAAGAGTGAACAACTCTGTATCCTCCTTGAGAGCCTCCCCACCACTCATTGTACAAGTTATTAAGCACCCATCCATCTTTTGAAGGATTTAGAATCTGAACTTTTTTTTATGGAAAGCCTCAATCAAGCTTCATCCAAAAATATTTCAGGTGATAACTGTGGTTTGATAGGCAAAATTTCATTTGCTATCTACTCCTTAAGAAACAGCTATGGTCTCATCACATCACGCATCCCCTGCCACAACTGTGAGCACATTTCTCTATTAAAGATGGCAAATAAACATTCAATAATGTTTATTTGGGGGAATACATTTGATCATACAGCTGTCCAATCACGTATTGTGGATTATTAAAAAAAAAAAAAAAAAAAAAAGGCAAGCAGGAATCTACTGGTCCACGCTCTGACCCTTAATACAGGAGGAGGAGATGCTTTTTAACCCCACTTTAACCAGCACAGAAAAATTGTACTCTAAAGTTCTGAGGACTACAAAAATGAGTTGTGTTAGTTTGTCCTGATCCAAAACTCCTCTTAGACTAACGCATGGAAGAACTGCAGTGATACTCATTAATTACTTGCCACACATATTTATAGAAAAATTCTTCATAATGCTTTAATTAGATATTAAACGAGAGTGAAAAAGACATAAAAACTAATCAGGAAGTATTCACTGGCAATAACCATCAAATGTTTTTAAGTGGCAAATTTCTTTCCAGATGACATTTTAAACTAATGAATATCAAAATGTCATGCAGGCCTCAGAAATGTAAGGTGTCCTCAGTTAGCCAGTCAGAAAATTGTTATGTCAGTTTGGATGACCAGTTTCTCTAGAGAATGAAGGAATCATCCACCAAGCAGAAACAGCAAATCTCCAATGAGTAGATCTCACACCTTTTTGATTCAATACTGTTAATCTCATATCTTTTTTACTAGAAAATCTGTCTCACTAGCAAATAAGATTTGTATGCGAATGCTTCAATAAACCAGTTTTTCCATCAATAAAATATTAACAAAATAAAGTAGGTAGCATCCTACATCAACACTATAAACATGAGTGAAATATTGCATAAAAATTATATTGCTGTCATTCCATAATTACAAGTATAAAAGAAGTCTTTCTTCAGCTTTCTCTTACCACTGATAGACAATCAATCTGCCAATAATTTGCATTCCACTTCCCCATTTTTTCCCCAGTCTGCTTTTTCAGTTAATTTTGAAATCTGGATAAAACTTGGTTTGTTTATATTAGCTTATGTGAAATCAAATGTGAAAACTACCAATTATAGAATTGTCTTTACAAAACATTTCTCAGACTACCACACTAGTTATTTCTCATGAGGATAGAACTTTACTGTTGGCTAAAATTATGTTCTATTGGTCTCCTCCAACTTTTGATAATCATTAATTACATCCTCAAGACAGAAAAGGACAGAAATATCAAGAAGATGAATATGTGAAGTAGAACAAAGCTCAGGCATTTCTGTGCAATATAGGTCACAGTTAAAACACAAGCACATAGAATTGTATTTGTGAGGTTTACACTTGCTAAGTACACCAGATTTTCATTGTCATAGATTAATGATTCTGTATTGCATAGTCAGTCTGAAAGGGGTCTCAAGGGATCACTGAGATTATCAACTTGTTCCAGTGTATAATGAATATTCCCAACAGAGACCTCTCTCTTTCAAGTGATGACATATTCACAGCCTTTCCAAGCAGTGACTTTTTTTCCCCTGACTGGAAACATTCTACTATCTAATCTGCATTCTTCATGCTGGAATTTAAACCACCTTCTTCTTGTCACACCCATCAAGGATGGAAAAACAGAACCTTTTTTTCCTTTCAACAGATTACTGGGTATTTTTAAATTGATGCATTTTCTGTTCTATAGGCTAAAAATATCACAAATTCAACCTGTCCTCCTACAACAAGGGATTTATATTTATTTATTTAAAACAACAACAAAACACTTTGGGCCCTTTTTGTTTCTTTCATCTGGACTATTTTCAGTTGATTCAACCCTTTGTTGAAGTGATATGGTCAATTGGGACATTATTCTAGTCGAGTAATATTTTGTGTCACTACCCTTCATGTAATAACTTGCATCATACACATGTAAACCACAACTCAGGGTTTATATGTGTAGAATAATGTAAGTATGTAATTTGAAGACTTATTCACATATGGGATATTAAGAAAAAAATGCATCACAGCCATTCTACTCAATCATAATGATTAGAGAAGCATTATTTAATAGCTCCTCAGGGACACACTGTTTAGTTCCTGAACTTCACAGAAACAAAGTGTGCTACAGACCCCAAAATGGCTTCTTCAGTATAACCCCTGCTATATTTAACTATTGCTTCTGCAAGAAATATTTTGAGGATTAATACTGATATTTTTTTCTTGAGGAAATAGTTCAAAGGTAGAAATTAGGTACCGCTTATTTCTAATCAGGTTACAATAAAAAAATTACAATAATCCTATTTGGAATATCCCTCTACTTAGGAAATTCTAACATTTATGGCAGTCACAGTATGTGCTAGAACACTGCCTGTCCAAGGCCCTTTTCATATGACTGACTGTATAACACACCAAGCAATATAAAGCAGACCTCTACATTTTTTTCACATCACATGCACATGTGAATTTCTTTGCTCTCTTAGTGGTAAAAGATTGTGAAGGAGCCCTACCATTCCATCTGTTCATCTTGTAGCCTACATTACTGACAGATTTTACAATCATATGATGAACCTTCCCTATGGATCATGAGCTGGAGTCAGCCCTAAAAATAAGGAAACTTTAAAAAGCTTATTCATGGCAGCCACCCCCACTGCATGCCAAGTGCATCTCTTTATATACAGAGAGAGAAAGATCAAACACAGCAGCTTATAAGGATGTGCTCTGCTTGTTTATATTGTTATCATCATGTTTTTACTCAAACACATAAAGTTTGCTCAGAAAGCTCAAGATCTTGGCTCAGTAGGGAAAGAATTCACTGTCTGTACATATCCTTCACAGGAGGTTTATTACAGAATGAAACCTAGGCTTCATTCTCATATTTGCTTTAAAGTTTTATGAAACCCTGTTGTCACAGCATGTCACAAAAAGAGTCACATCCTAGTGATAAGTGTCACAAGAGATCAAAGTGAAAAGGTTCAGTTCACAATTCAAGGTCAGCTTCATGCCCCTGATGAAGCCTTCAGTCTGTCTCAGAAAAGGTCATCTATGACTCACAGCTGTAAAGATTTCTCAAAACAGTGAGTTGTTGATAGTTCAGTCCCCAAAGGACACAAGGGAATAGCACAATTCTGTCACTAATTCAGTCCTATCCTCTAGGGTAAGCAGAGAATAAATATCAAGGAGGAAAACTTGGTTTGGGTACTGAGGCACTCCAGTGAAACAGCCCTGAGCTAGGGAATGAAAACTGACTCAGAATATTATGCCATGGAACATATGTTCATGTGTATTGGAACACCTTTTCAGGAGTTCTTATGCTTTTTGTCAGGAATTCAGTATAGAATACCAACAGTTTGCAAGCAACATAAGTTATTAATTAGCATCACAGATATTTTTTTTATTCTCACTTTTGTCAACATAAATCTGCTGTGGCCCTGATTAAGGGACTTCACCTACTAACACCATGATTGAAAGAAGAAATAATAGAAATCAGCTCTCTACCTTCTTCATATGAAGTCCACAGAGTTAAAAGGATCCAAAACAACTATACCAGGAGTTCTGGCTTACAAATACAAACAAATTTTATCATATACAGCTGATTGAAGAACTCTCCATGCTTTCCCTCACTTGATCTTTTAGAGGGGAGATGTGAACTAAACCAAGACATCCTTATCATTCAAGAAATAATTCCCTCATTGCAAGCTCATCCAGCCCCATAATAGCATATAATGCTTACTCAGTTAACTTTCCTTGCCCTTTTCCTCTCAAAAAAAACCAAACCAACCAACCTCATAATATTAAACACTCCTTTTAAAACTTTACTCAAAAAAACCAAACAACAGACTTACCACTGCATCTCTACTGACTTGCACTCACCAACCTATTGACCACCATACATATTCCTGCTCACCTTAACTCTTTTATATATCCTTACAGCCTCTCCAAGACAGAGATTCTGAAACCAGCTGGTGTTGTTCCCACCCCTATTATGAAACAATTCCAAGCACCTGTTTAATGCATGGTTAAGACCCATCCCTGCTCCTCTTAAAGGTCCAGGTCTTTTTGAGCACCAAGTCAACTTTCTAGGTGGTTCTGATGGTGCATCATGTAGCTAGAACAGTCTTAGTTCCAGATAAAGGGGTTAGAATTGATTTAGAAAACAAATTCTGTAAATAGATCTGTAAATCTTAAAAAGGAAATCAAGAAAATTGAATGTGTTAAAAAAACTATTCTCACAATAGAGCATTTTCTTTTTATTCTTTTTTTTTTTTTTTTTTTAATACCTGTGTAACCTCTGCTAAAGAAAAGGCTGGAGTTATAAGCAGCCTGCAGACATCAAGACACTTACCAAAGCTGAAATTACACAATGTGGCAAAAAGGAAAGGAGGCAGGATGAGAAATGCAGGAAGAGCTCAGAACAGTTATCTGTTAAGTGCTGCAATATACCACGCATTAGACAAAGCTGAGATAAAATTGCTACAGAAAAGAAACTCCTTCTAAAAATTCATCACTGTGGCACCTTAGCAGTGTCATTACACTTGGTAGAGAACTGGAGGATTTTGAATGCTTGTAGCTTGTGCTCCCACTAGCGTCTGTGCACTGGTGCAATCCTTGTCAGTCCCCAGTCCAACAAAGTGCCTGATCTAGGGACAGTCACATCACCCTGTGGTTAACCCTTGGTAAAGTCATAAGGAAGTACTTGTCACATCATTCCCATTTGGCAATGGGGATAATTTGGCAATTAATTGAATAATTTCACAGAATATGGTAGTTACTTATCACTCAGGACTTTGGATAGAACACGAGTTTTCCTGCAGTCATCACTAGTAATGATGAGCACCAAGGGATTCATTTAGATGATCCACAACCTCCTGTGGAAAAGGATACCTCTCTGTGCTCTGTATAGCAATGGAAAGGCCCTGAGTACAAGCTGAGCAAGTTGAATTCCAGGCATCATCTGAGACAGGAGCATCACTAAACTAAAAAATTATTAAAAAAAAACAAAAAAAAAGAGAAAAAATAAAGAATCTATGAGCATACGTGTTGGCAACTCTAGGGAAGCTATCTTTTTTTTTTTTTCTTGGATTTACCTTCCTGTGCCACACTGTGCTGTCCTGACTGATCTGAAACTGCAAACACCTTGAATCTGGAGTCCCCAGACTCCTCGTGCAGTCTAATACTCAATAAAAATGGTCACCAGTGAAGCTATTAGTAAGAGTAAGTAGCAAGTTGCCTGTGGATTTTTCCAATTGCTCTCTGGTAGCTGTCAGAGCTATTAATGTGTTCTCAGCCAGGGATGCTTCCCCTGAAGAATTTCTTTCAAGGAACAAGTAATTTGTACTGCCAGAATAATTCACCTTATTTCTCCCTTAAAGACTTAGCCAGAGTTTAGTCCAAAATGTCTGCTGCAGGAAAAATCCAAGAGACTCAGATGTTCCACTGAAGTAGGAGATAACCTCCTTTCTAAACACATGGTCTTAAATCAGATTTAGGAGTATGCACTCCTAAAGTATTCTCATGTGCATTGGTACAATTATCAGCAAAAATAGTATTGCAGTTATAATTCATTATAGCTAATTTGTTGCATTGCTCAGTCTCTTTCTTGGGAGATGCAGAAGGTTTTTCTCCAGATTTCTACAGCAGTTTCATAATAAACATGAAAGTTGCTGAACCTGAACTTCCAGAACTCTGGGCTTATTATTCTTTAATTAGGACATAGCAAAATGTGTAAGGTGTTTTTCTCACAAACATTCCCTCTTTCAGAAGAGCAGCAAGTAGTGCTGGACCCTGAGACAAATGAGTTCTTCCAGGGAAAGGTGCTCCAAAGTGGAGATAAGGTGTAAACTAATGGGGTGTGCAGTGGAGAAGTGGAGGACACCAGTAAAAAGAAACACAAGACCACATCTAACATGTCAGTAATGGGATTCAAAGAGAAAAAAAAGTTGTTTGGACTTAAATTTGTGGATATGGAAAATAATAATAACCTGTAAAAGAAGGCCAAGAAATAAAGTTCACACATAGCAGAGCATTAGTACCTGAGATAATTAATGAAATTTTAATCACCACTACATAGCTTGGAAAAATGAGATTGCTGTGAAAACATCTTTAAAAAGTGTGAATTCCTATTAAATATGTGAAGACAACATCAGAGCCACGCATTTTTTTTCTTCCCCCAAAATTAAAGGACTACTTAACATTTCAATAGACTTTCCGAGCAAACTAAATGTTGGTGGAGGTTGTTATAAAAATATCTAGAAATTTGTAGGCATCCATAATAAATAGCTGATGTGCTAAGAAACATAACTATTTATTGTAAATTATTTAATTATTTTTTGGGGGTTAAAATTATTTATTGTAAATAGTGGGGTGGGGTTTTTTTTATTCCAATACTAGAATCATAGCATTGTTTAGGTTGGAAAAGACCTTTATCCTAACTCTACCAAAGGCACCACTAAACTACATCCCTAAGCACCACATCTACACATCTTTTAAATACCTTTGGGGATGGTGACTTTGCCACTTCCCTGGGTATCCTGTTTCAATGCTCAACAGCCCTTTCAGTAAAGAATATTTTTTCTAATATCCAATCTAAACCTCCCTTGGTGCAACTTGAGGCCAGTTCCTCTTGTCTTATTGCTTGTAATGGACACAGATGCTCACATAGCATTGGCCCTACATTTTAGAGGACATTTAATGCATTTAAAAACCACCAAATTGCTACAAGAATAAAGCAGCTGTTTTGTGTGTTTGGCTATGTTTCTAGAATGACAAATAAAAAGCTGAGCTAAAATTCCCTTTGTTTCTAATAATTGAGTGTTCCTAAAAGAAGTCCTCAATGCTGAGTCACAAGAGGGAAAAATATAGTTCCAAAACAAGTATGTGACATAGATACAAAACCTTGCTTAGGAAGAGAATAAAAGTTCTGACTGCACTTTTTTTTTTTCTTTTTTTTTTTTTTTAAGTGTATTTATTTGCCTCCACAGAACAAAGGTGTGAGCAATGCTACTTTATTCTTCTGTTGGGCACTCAACTTTGTAACCAGTCTGCACAAATTCAAACTAGTAAAGAACTGCTCCCATGAAGAAGATGATGACGTGGTAAGGAAAAGACTAAGAAATGCAGTTTTTGCAGAGTTCATAGACTGAGAGGCTGAAAGCCTTGCTTGCCTGAATGACAACACTTCCATCACTTTGATTTGAGACAAGGTATCTTCCACAGATCTTAGGATCAGGATTGTTATTATCTCTGCTGATGGGAAGCAGAAGTGATAAGATTGTCATCCTGCAACTCCTAAGCTGCAATTCAACTGGAGTAACCCATTTAAAATAAATCTTATTTTATTCATTGATTGATTTATTGCCCTTTGAGATAAATAGTAGGAAAAAAAAAATAATCTCATTTTGTCAAAAGCAAAATTGCTCCTGTTTGAAGACAATGGATAAAGTTTCAAGAGCATTTAAGAGAAGAGGAAACTAAAGTTTTATTAATTTAGGCTTAGAATTCACATAGGAACATTTGAAATTAAAATTTAATAGCCAATTAGGACATAATACAGACTCTTTTTCCCCTGCTGCAGACTAGAGGCTGTTGATGTTGTCATGTGCATAATTTAATATATAGAATCAATTGAAATAAGATGAAATGGCATACTCATTCAGGTTTCCAACTTGTTTATGTGTCCTTTGACATTTACAAAACAAACACATGCACGTAAAATAAATAGTTACAATCTTCTGGAACTAAACAAATCTATTCTCTAATGACCTAGGTGACTCATTAGAGAGTGATGACACTGTCAAGTTGTATCAAAGAATGTCAAGTTGCTTGAATTGTGCCTGATTCACACAGGTTTAAGAAGCTTGGGTGAGGTAATCTGACATGACACAGAACCAGATGCAGTATCAGAAAGGTCATTATTTTTATTTACCCATTATTTAATCCAAATAAGATTTCTTATTTTAAATGGAAATTTCCCTGTTGTTTATTATGAATCCAATATGAACCAGTAAAAGACTTAATATGTCTGGATTTATGCCAGCACAAATGAAATAACTGATTCTTGACAGAGAAAATTCCTACTGTTAGTTACACAGTTACAAAATTTTAGATCCATAAAAGTGGAGAACACCATGTAATTCTCTACTATAATTCTGCAATACTTTTAAAAGCTTAAATTACAGAAACACAAACTAAGTTAAAAATTTTGTTTATACATTTGTTGGCTTTTGTTTTTTTATTATTAAATAAGTCTTTATCAAAATAAAATCATTAAAATGTAGTGATTTACAGTAATGGCTTCATCAAGGAGGCAAAGAGATACCTTTCATAGCTATATCAATGCTATTTTAACACTTTTTGAAACCACTTATCAGATCACATCTGTATTCTAAATACAACCTGCAAATCAGAAAATTCTGTGATATGGTTTGGAACTTGTAGAAATAAAAAAACAAGTTTTCTCTCTTACAACACACTGTGCATCTCATTTCTCTTAAAATAGTAACACTGACAATGTTCAGCATAGAAATGGAAAGTAAAACTGCTTTATATCTGTTTCGAATTTCTACAGAGCCACCTGTCTATTAGACAACCTACCTTCACCATTTTTATCTTCATTAGCAATTCCCTTGTCAGTATTAAAAAAAAAAGTACTAAATGAATACTTTTTTAGAAACATAAACTCATTTATCTCAGCAGTGGATGTCAAACTGATATGTGACAGCTTTATTTAGAAAATCAAGTCATGTTGTTGTTCCATCAGTGTATATAAATATTGATACTTTATGTAAATAAGTATATAATATTGCACACTGGAAAAATCCTTGAAATCTATGCTTCTAGGCTATATAGTTGAATTATGGTTTAAAGATGTTTAGCACAAGACTATAATGGACATGTATCTGACACAGGATAGATCCATCTAGAGTGTAGTTGTGTCCAGATTGTTGGGATGTCATGTTAGAAAAGTCTTTTATGATTTAAGATACATCCTTTCAAGGTAATATTAATAGATTCTTCAAAGGAAGCTAATTTAATAAATGACTAGAGGCATAAGAGGTATATAGGAATTTTGGAAATACATATCAATATATATCACAAATGTGTAACACTATCTATACCTTCTAAAGACTCATCAGTTTGATACTGGAAGATAAATCAGCAAGATCCAAGAGATCTTATTGTTCTTGAGGAACAATAAGAAAAACCTAATT
This sequence comes from Ceyx melanurus, assembly GCA_024611195.1. Taxonomy (NCBI): domain Eukaryota; kingdom Metazoa; phylum Chordata; class Aves; order Coraciiformes; family Alcedinidae; genus Ceyx; species Ceyx melanurus. Next base: position 4,785 of record JANHGL010012928.1, on the reverse strand, counting down.
CCTCTGTAGTAGTTAGAAGTACAGAAAATTTACACACTTCATGAACAGCAAAAATTTTAAGTTCTAACTCATGTAGATCAGGTTCTGATACCCCTTCCAGTCTGAAAAGCCATTTATCATTAATTGGGGGAACTGGCAAACTTATATATTAAACAAGCAAGTAAACCATTGTTAGCTTAAAAAAAAATAAGGTTATCGGAAAGTGAGGTTTCTCTCTCATATTCCATGAAATAATTTAAAAAAAACATCAGTTCCATTCCCATATTCAACAAAACCAAAGATCTGGAAAACATTTTGGAAAATGAGATCTTTCCATTTTAATTAGTCCTACTCAACAATTTCTTATCTGAGAAACACTGTAGAGACTGTAGAAGTACTTTCAGCATTTCTGAACTGCTTTGATAAATAACTGAAGTCACTCATGCCTGACGATAAAGATTTTCTGTTCCTCCTAAAATGAGAAACACAGGGTGAATGTTACAGCTTTATCTGTTTGTTTACTGTTTCATTTTTTAACAGCTGACTGTTCCTTCTATGTGAAGCATATTGACTTGCAAAATTCATAAGGAAGTTGATTCCTTAATCAACTGCAGTAGCTCTAATACGAATTTTGAGAGAGCTTCTTTTGATGCCACAAAAAATAGCTTCAAAGAGTGGACAAGGAGGATATATTAAAATGCACAGGACAAGGTAACTTATATCCTATATCCTATCTATTCAAAGCTGTTAAGGATGCTGAGGAGTTTTTTTTTATATTGAATAATGAATTTTATTCATAATCAATAATAATGAATTTTATTCATAATGAATTATTAATAATTAATTTTAGGAAGGCATATCACCCTATAGAGAAAAACTAAAATGATGTCAGTGACTAGAAGGGACAAATATTGTCACCTGGGCTAATCTGGGAGGGAAGCTTCTGCATAGAATGAGTTCAACTACTTGTGATGCTGTGTGCATGCACCAGGAGGAGTGTGGGAGTGAGACAGCCTTGCCTTCAATTCCTTCCTTGGGATGCCTCACCAGCTGAGGGCAGGGTATTTCTCCATGAACTGGATAACATTCTATTACAAATTTTGCTAAATGTTGTGCTTTTCAGTGTCAAGATTTCACCTGCAAATAGGTTCAAAATGTCATTATTTATCCCAAATGAACTGGCAACGGAAAGCAGGACTGAGCCTATTAAGCTTGTGACTTTAAATGAAGTAAAGCACAGCCTTCATTTTACTGTTTTCATTTCTGATGATTAAAGAAAAAAATAGCTGTGTGAACTTTTTAATGAAAAAAATAAAAATTTTACATTTAAATAGAATCTTTTTGAAAACACATATTATTGTAAATTGAAATATTTTCTTCCATTTCACAAATATTATCATGGTTTCTATTATTTTATTCATGCTTTGAATAAAATAATAATAAATAAAATCAATTTTGATTTCATAACCTGCAACTTCTATTTAGTAGCTTTTCACTTCATATATAGACGTACATACTTATATATTCATATACATATACTTATTCCACACTATAAGGACACATTGAATTTAGCCACATGAACCAAGAGCTAAAATGAGAAGAAATAAAAACTAACAACAGAAAAGACAAAAATGGAGATAAGGAGAAAATCTATGTGTGATATTTTAATGACTTTACCAGACTTTACTTTGACTGCTAAGTTGCTTATAATTTTTAAGGCTGTGCTTTAGCTGAGATAGACTGATGAAAAATCTGTCTAATGAAAAAGTAAATATCCTTTTCCTTGTTTATAATGTTTTGTAAATGTCTTATGTGACCAGGTAAGAACCATTATACATTTCTTATGGATTCATGTTTGTATTTTCTCTCACAACCAAGGCCTCATTTCTCTTTGTAACTTTCTACTTGTAACCCTGTGTATCTTACATTTATTTTCATCTAAATCTGTCTTAACAATGTTTATAATGTAGAATCATGTCTGGGAAAAAATTGTCTTTTCTGTGCTAAAAATGAGGTGATGTATCACAACACCAGAGGTCTCTAACTTTGTGAGTAAATCTGAAAGCAATTTTCTTTGTCAGTACTTTCAGGGATTTTCAAGGGTTAGCTTTAGCAATATCCTATACCAATAAAAGTGAACTTGACAATACAGAATACATGCAGCCTCTTCTTATCAAAGCTTCTGATGTGACTCCAAATGACTTCAGAAAACTGCTAGATAAAGCTCACAGCAGGAAAACTTTTATTAGTATAAGTTTAAAAACAGTTTACCTTGTCTATCCAGGTCTCCAAGGATGAATTTAGTAAGTTCATAAATTTAGCAAAATGAGAGAGTACCAAAGGCCTTAAAACAAACTAGAGACCTGTCTGTGTATGCAAGGCATGTGGATAGCCTCTGGAGTTCAGAAGATATTAAATTCTCCATGTAGGCATATCCTAGGCATGTCAGAAATGCACAGAGGAATTAATATAGCTTAATGTATTAGAGGAATTATTCATGGAGCACCATTAGATCATAAATGTGCCTGTGTTTCACAACCCTCATTGTAAAAAACTTCTTCCCTGTATCTAGTCTAAATCTGTCCTCTTTTAGTTGAAAATTACCTTGCTGAGGGTGCACACAATCCCACTATGTCACAGATGATAATATTAAAAAGCACTGGTCCCAATACAGACACCACTTTTCACTGATGACAGAAATGATGGAACCTTTGTTGGGTAAAACACATGTGAGTCCACATTTAAAGATAAGTATAATCATTGTTCTCTGCAGGAATGGTTGCATCTGGATATTAAATCTTTCTCTACATTCACTAAATGTGAGCATCTTCATGAATAGATTCATCAAAATGTCTTTTCTACAAAGTATGTATAGCTGAATACAAATTGTTGCACATATAGAAAAGCACAATTTCTTCTTCAGTCTTCTCAAAAAAATGATCACTCTGCTGTCATCATTGAATACTTGCTTAATCTGCAATTTGGAAGTAAAGTCTTGCACAAATGAATCTGGTAAAGTCATTAAAATATCACACATAGATTTTCTCCTTATCTCCATTTTTGTCTTTTCTGTTCTTAGTTTTTATTTCTTCTCATTTTAGCTCTTGGTTCATGTGGCTAAATTCAATGTGTCCTTATAGTGTGGAATAAGTATATGTATATGAATATGTAAGTATGTACGTCTATATATGAAGTGAAAAGCTACTAAATAGAAGTTGCAGGTTATGAAATCAAAATTGGTTATGTTTTTTCCACAAGAGAATTCTTTCAGTGAGAAGTTATGCGTATATAAAAAGTCAAAATGCATATATAAAAACTCCAATAAGTGACTTGAATTATAAGAAGTCTCATTACAGCATTATATTTCAGCATTATATAAATGGTATTACAGCTGTGCTCAGGATTACTTCTCAGTTCATTCTAGAACCAGGTGGACTGTGGATATTCCACAGGATCTCAGTGATCTTGTCTAAGTGTCTCCTGAAAGGAAATTCCTTTTTTTTTAACCATCTCTCACCATGGTTAATCAGTTGCAGTACCTACCTCTGGGTGTATATCACACTGCTTTGCATTAATGAACAGTTTCTGCCCTGGTGTGATCATCTCCATTAATGGATAAAATCACAGTCAATCTTGATTTTGGAGAGCTTCCTGTATTTTCACTAGGTGTAGAACATGATTCAGTATGGCAAAGCAGAGAGGCAAAGCCTCCACAAAGGAAGAATTTAAGACATGCTGTCAGTTCTATCTATATGAACATTTATAAATGCAGAGGTGAAGCTTGGTCCAGACTGCTCTTAGTGTGAAATTTATGACTTTTAACATTTTATTTTTTTTTTTTAATTTAACAGCAGCAGCAAGCTGAAGCAGTAGAATGTGAAACTGTCATGCTTCTGACTTTAATGGTAACAGAAACTGACATTCTTACACAGCAAGTTATATTTCTGGATACAGAAGTACTTAAAAAAGTAAACACAGAGGTCACTCCCCAGGGTAGTGGGCTCTAGCTATCACTGGAAAAGAAGAGAAGCCCTTTATTATATACAGCATAGCTTCCAAGTGCTATTTCAAGAAGAAAATGAAAAGTGTCAGTTTTCACAGATGAAGGAAAGCTTACAGTTTCAACCTCACAACTAGGTAGTGCTGAAATCCCATCAGACTGTATCCTACTGAAAGGAGAGAACAAATGGAAATATAACTGAGTCAAGTTACAGTCACAGGTCCTGCTTGGGCTGAGAAGTAATTGAAATTTCTATTATGAGTCATTCCTTTTTTTTCCCCTGGTCAGGTATTAATTCCTCTGCATAATGAACTGTAATTTCTTTAGCAAGCTAATACACAAGCTGTTAAGGTTTCAGTTTTAAATCCTTTCAAAAAGAAAAATATTCCCCCTCTCCAGCAAAGAGTGGGATTTTTTTTAAGTATTAAATAACCAAAACTGGGTAAATTAATCCTATATTATTTCCAAGATGGCAATAGCAAGTGTCTAATAGTGTCAAGATAGAACATTGGTTTGATAATATTTTTCTTGCCACTAATAGAAAGAGTGCAACCCCATCTTATAATAAAAGTATCTTTTCCATCTTTCATCTCTCTGACTCAAATACCAACAAGTCATAAGGGTTGTTGTTCTGGCACAAGGGAAATATTAATTCCTCCTAACCTCACTCCAAAATATTCTCTTTTCAGCAGCATTTGTTCCTGCTCTTACCATTTCATATACCTGCAAAGGGTCAGAGAAGCCTGGGTTCCTAGAAAAGGATTTCCTACAAAAGCCTTAAAACTCCTGTTTTGACATTAATAATA